>VDFB02209219.1:0-14645 GCA_007258455.2 Sequoia sempervirens | reverse complement strand
AACATTCTTGGAATGTTCGGTCAAACCCATTTAATTTCTTTTTTTTTTATTGCATGCATTGGTGGTTCGACCGAACATGGGTTCGGTTGAACCCATATTTGACCGAATCTTTCCAAGATGTTCAATCAAACAGTTGTTCGACCGAACCCCTCTTTTTTAATCCTTGCTTCCTAAGGCACTAGAATTGTTGAAAATTTTGCATTTCGAAGCTCGATTTGAGAATGAAAATGGAGAAGATCTCAAAAACCCAACTAGTATCGGGTTCCCCTCAAAACGAGCTATCCAACGAATATAATTTTAGTATGTTTTGATTGAGACATCTATCTATTTTAGGGTTTTATTAAATATAGGTTTTTCATTGAAAACAAAATTCTTTTGTTCCGCGACAAGTGAAAATAAAATTATAAAAAAAAATTAAAAAATATGAGGCAATCTCAGATATTGAGTCCTCGATCCAACAATTTTTTTTTTTTTTCTCACTACATACAAGAAAAGTTATACAAGTTATACTGGGCCGTGGTGGTTATGTCCGAATTGTAATTGATTTGACTTTAAAACTTGATTAAATAAAAAATGTTAAATATCTAACCAAGTGGAAGCACTATATATCGGAGTTACAAATCTAAATTTGAAAGAATTGGAATTTTATCTTTCAAGGAAAAAAGTTATGCGTTATATGGTGTGCGTCACTTTTTAAAAATGTTATTTTTTGAAAAAACCCAATTTTCATGGGAGATGGAAAAAGAAGTGCAATCTGATTCCAAAAAAATTGAAAAAAATATTTTTAGAATCTACAGACAAAATATGACAAGACTCTAGTTTGCATCATCTTCAAATTCTTTATGGTTTAATCACTATAGGTGCCCGAATGTGGAGATTGTGTTTAAAAAAAAATATCAGTGTCCAGTTTGGCCAAAAATTGTAAACCACTATTGTGGGATCACCCTATGGTTAGTTCCTTTATTGAATCCTTATGCCTCTTAGGATTGGGGGTTATTATATTACTTTTGTTAATACTGAATACATACATGACAAAATGGTGAAATTTGGATCCACCCATTCTAGTGTGGATTTCAAATTCGAAACCATTTCAGATGACCTACCTCTAGAGCATGGGCACATCCACCAAATTGATGAGCTCTCCAAATCCTTGGTAGAGAAATTCTTTGCACATTTGGAAAATCTAGTGGAGAAGTTGAAGGCCTTACCAGATGTCCCTCCCTTAACTTGCATTCATATTGTCATTAGTGAATGTTAGTTGAAATACTGTCATTAATTGAATTAATAAAAGTTGATGATTGCTTTTAAATTTTAGCTTGAGAAAATATTTTCCCTTTTCTCAACATGAACACTGGATTGGGGGTGAGTCGGTGACTATGCTTGTAGTAAATTTGGCTCTGTATCCTCCAACTACGTGGTTTTTAAATTTTGGTTTGAAGCTACTTATAAGTATCAAATTTGTGCCTAAATTAAAGCAAGATTGTACCTTAGTATTCACCTTCTCTTTATATGCATATCTTACACAATATGCTCAAATGATATGAAAGAAATTCATAAATCGGTGAAATAAAAAATACATATGAAAATTCACATCTTCAAGAAGAATTAGAAATCAAATGATATGAAATAAGATATTAACATGAAAGCATTTCAAGTAGACAACTTTTCATTGATTATAAATTATGTTTCCTTCTATACAGGCAAGGTTGAATCTGTACTGGGTTGACTAATTCAAAGTTTTGGATTTGAACTAAAATAAGAACTTGGTGGAGATCCTACCAATTTTGATGAATATTCTTGCTTAAGTATGTGATAAATTATTATTCTGGATAGTGGGCCCCTAATTTTTCCATTTAATATATGCTTGCTTTTGTTGTTTAATAATTTGTAAACATATACATAAACAATCTGATATTATTATTTTTGTTCTCTTGATTCTAGGTAACATTATTCATTGGTTGCATACTAAAATCATACTGACATCAAATCAAACATAGAAAAATCAAAACAAACATATAACGTCATAAATTAGAATGTGAAACTATCAAATCAAACATAGAACATCATAAATCAGAATGTGAAACAACCAAAACAAACATATAACATCACACATCTTTTGTTCAAAGCATCATTGTGAACTCGCCAACTGAACTTAAAAATTCAAATTACAAACTGCAATTACAAAGATGAAGAAATTAGAATACCACATGTTGTAATGTTTGTGATTAATATTAGTATAGCTGATTGTTGGTCTGTGTTTTTATCTTGCTTTACAGATTTTAAACTGTCAACCTCACTGCACGCATGCCCGAGTATTCATATTTGTTCTACATGTCACGTACAAGCCCAAGTAGTTCTTGATAGTTAGGCTGCGCCACCCTGTAGGCCTCTCTACTAATCAACACGGGCAAGCGGGATGTCTAGTTCAATTCTTCAGACTCTTCATTTCTTTAAATTTGTACTGAAGAGATTCAAAAGATTCTAAATTACAAAAATAATGTCCAAAGGTGTTTGTTAACATATGCAAATGAAAAACAAAGCCCAAATGTGAACCCGCTGTGGCAACAAGAGACTAAAGACAACCATGACTCCTAAAAAAAGAGGAGTTCATTTCTCACCGGATGAAGACAGTCAAGTTGCTAATGAGAGCATTCCTCAACCAGCTATGCTAGTTATTCAAGTAAATGCAACTACTAGAAGTAAGAAAGTTTTAGTTCAACGAGAGTGGACAGAAGAGGATATGGATTCAACATTGAAAGATGTGGAGGATAATGGAATGTCGACAAGGAGTGCAGCCAAAAAGTGGGGAATCCCTACGACAACACTCAACAACTGGTTAGGTGGTTTAAAAACATCATAAAAAAAAGGTCCTCCCATAGTATTGACATCAGCTGAAGAGGGTTTGATTGTGGAATGGTGTAAAGAGATGGCGGTAGTGGGCCATGGGCTAGAGATTATTAATCTCAAATAAGAAGTTGCAAAAATATGCCAAACATGACCAAACCCTTTTAATGATGGGCTGCCTGGGAAGTCCTGGTGGAGTGGGTTTAAAAGGCGTCATCCTAAATTGACATTGAGGATAATGAAAGGACTAGATAGAGACATAACTCTAAACCTTAGGCTTGTTGTAGTTGTTGTATTTTATGACACATTGTCCAAAGCATATCAAGCCAACCCATATAGACCACATAAAAATTGGAATTGTGATGAAACTGGAATTCAGGCTGGGAGAAATGGATCCATGTGAGTTTTGGAAAAAGAAGGCAACAAAAGTGTCACATACATTATTCCAAAGAGCAGGGAATAGATAACAATTTTATGTTGTGTTAATGCTGTCGGACAAAACATACCAGGCTTCTATATTTTCAAAGGTAAAAAGTAGCTAAAAAACTACATTGCTGGCTGCGAACCAGGTGTGTGCATGGTTGCCTAGCCCCACGCTTGGATGATGAAAGAGTTGTTTATGAATTGGCTGCATCATTTTGCACGTTCAATTTCGAGTGGAGTATCACCGACAAATAGGAACTTGCTCATATTTGATGGCCATGACAACCACATAGCCGTAACAACCATCCAAGAAGCTAGGTCTTTGGGGATTGATTTTCTCACACTACCAACACACACATCACACAAATTGCAGCCATTGGATGTCAATTTTTTTCATCATTCAAGTCATATTTCAAATTAGAAAGAGTAGTGTGGCTGGACATATATCCTAACATAGAAATAAAAAGAGCAGAATTAACAGAATTGGGTAGCAAGTCTTTTCAAAAATCATTGACAGTTTCAAACATCACTTCTAGTTTTAAAAGGATAGGTATATGGCCCCTCAATCTAGATGCTATAATGGAGGACATGCACCCCAATGAAATTTTTTAGTTCAATGTGCATGATGATGCTTTTGCAACGCAGAACATCCTTAGTCTTTCTGGGATCAATGTGTCAGATGTGGAAGTTGCCAACACATTGTTGTTAGGGCTTTCCAATGCTGATTTAAATCCTACAACAACAGAAATAGTGGGAGAGGAAACAAATATACATGATTTAGGTGAACCTACTATGGGGGTTCAACTAGTTGATGACATGGCTAAAAGTCAACAAGAGACTAACATGGATGGACTTAGCCTTCACTCTCCCCCAAGCCAACCATCATGGTTAGTGGAGGGAGCCATGAATTTAGGATATGACTTGCATCCACGGGAAGAAGGCAACAAATTCTCTTTCCCCTCTCCACCACCCACATTGAATGTGGATGAAATGGTACATTACTATGCCGAGTGTGGAGAAGGTGATACCCAAGATATTGCATATTTGAGTCAGGATACCAAGGTTGAACACAACATTCATGGAGATTCCAACCAATCCTTGGTTTCCCAAGTAGATTCACGTATCAACAAATTTCTCAAACTGCCAGTTCACATTGTGAAGGAAAAACCTAGGACAATAGAGGATAGAGGAATTTGGTTGAGCTGACAGTCCCAATTATTAACAATAGATGAATACATGAACTTGTTAATGGAACAAGAGTGAAGGAAGAAGGAAATTCAGGAGTTAAAATTATGAAAGAGGGAGCGGATTCATGAAAGAAAGGCAACATGTGTTCTTGTAAAGGAGCAGAAGGATCAAGCCAAACTATATAGAGAGATTGCATGACAAGAAAAGGAACAACAGAAAAAGGAAAAAAGAGCTCAAAAGGGAGCAAGATAAGATTCAAAAGGAGCAGGATAAAAATGAAGAAGTGCTTGAAATGGGAAGTTTGGATCTACAGAGACAAAGGTATTTAAGCAACCCCTTAAACCCTTTGCCCAAAAATTATGCATTGTTTAGGGAGATCTGGTCAACATTCACATCCCTAACTATCATACACTTGTGACCACGACTCAATTTCCTTTAAGTCTAACCCCACCCATTGTGACCAATACTTAGTTTCCAAGTGTAACCCCATCCATTATGAGCAGTACACAAAATCTAGGCCTAAGGCCATCCCATTTGAATAACACTCTAAGTCCACCAGCAAGGAAAGAGAACACGATTGGGAGTAAGTTGTCAAGCATCCAGGCAACAACAACCTCTGCCACTATGAATCCAATAAGTTTTCCAGTATGGTTTGAATGAGATTGGTAGCAACCAATCATTCTACACAAACAAGTTTCAAATTGCAACCAGGGAGGCATTTTTTTGCATTTTGTATTAGGGGGATACAAAAATGATTTACAAGGATTTGCAAAACATAATTGCAACTGACATGGTTTATACACATAGAAAGTTTAATACATCATGGTTTTGTAGGAAATAATTGCAACTTCCTTAGAGGTGATCAAAAAATTCAATGTTATGTGGAATATGTGAAATTAAATGCAGGTCTCTAGTTGGCTCATTCCTTGTTTATGGAAATTCTAAATTAGTTGTCCATGTATTTTTATTATGTCTTTGATTAATGTGGTGCAACCTAACTATCAAGGTCAACATGGGCTTCACATTCTTCACTGTTATAGATGGCATGCCTTCATTTCAGTCATATGCATTTATACTCAAACATGCATGCAATGAGGTGGATAACTTAAATATTTTGTTTGAACACGTTGGAGATCGATTTGCCATGTGGACGGCACGTTTCTTTGGCGAGGTCAAATTTTTGGCCATTTTTTATTGTCAACCGAAGACTAGACACACCATACATCGGTGGCGGGAAATGTCATCGTGAGTTGTGCTCGTGATGCCATGTGGCATCTGAGCAACTTTCCACCTTTTAATCACACTCCCACATTAAAGAGAAGTCCAGTCGCATTTAAGATGAAGTTGAAACTCATTAACTCCTACTCCTTCCTTGTTTTGTTGGTTATCATGCCTTGGCTTTTTTGAGCTATGGAGCATTCAATGCTCTCCTCCTTCACACTCAACAAACCCTTTGACACCATTACCAATCTGCTCTCTACATTTGGTAGTTGTAGATGGCACCCATAATGGAGATATATATACATATGGCATATATATACATTCATAATGTAATATATACATACACATTCATATGCAAATATAAACATACATACACATGCATGTATAAACATACATACACATGCATATATAAACATACATATGCAGATATAAACATACATACATATATACACATGCATATATAAACATACATATGCATATGCATATATCCAAACATATGCAGATGTATTAACATACATATGCATATGCATATATCCATACACATGCAGATATAAACATACATACATATATACACATGCATATATAAACATACATACACATGCATATATAAACATACATATGCATATGCATATATCCATACATATGTAGATGTATTAACATACATATACATATGCATATACATATATATATACATACATATGTATATGCATATATATATATACATACATATGTATATGCATATATATATACATACATATGCATATGCATATGCAAAGAGTTTAATATGCTCATAAATGGAAGGTTCTTTTCATTTTTTGTCTGGTTGTAATCATGTGGCTTCAGTATTGAAATGGGGTTATTGTTATATGTTTATTGTTTGCAATGGCTATGCTCATTTATCCTTCAACCCTGGTACGGATATCCTATCCTGCTTAGGAAATGATCTTTTGGTTTCATGTGTTTACACACACACATACATATACATATGTACATACATATACATATACATACATACATATATACATATACATATACATATACATATACATATACATACACATATATGTATATGTGTATATATACGCATATACATATATGTGTATGTATATGTATATGTATATGTATATGTATATGTATATGTATATGTATATATATGTATGTATATGTATATGTATATGTGTATAAATGTATATAAATACATACATACATACATATATTTGTTTGTCTGTGTATACAACATAACAAAATATTTAGGGTGTCCACATCATTGAATATAGAATAATTGAATACCCATGGATAAACAATAACCCCAAGAAGCAGATGAAAATTTTATTTATTTCAGATAATGTGGTGCACCAAGGGGTGGGCTCAAGTAAACATGGTTTAAAAGGTATTCAATATGATATCAATTATAAACTTAAAATACACTTGCAACAATAATTTGTAGCACATTAAAACATTGGTCATTCCATTTTCTACAATTAGAAACTATAAACTTAAATTTGTAACTTAAATTAAAGAGTCATAGTGATGCTCAAACAAGATTTTACAATTTCTAAAAGCAATAAATGTGTTAGAAAACACAAAAAAAACCAATAAGTTGTGTTGATAAACACTACTCATAAAGTAGAAAGTGTTACAACAAACACCATTGAACACTAGTTTTGCCATTTGGAATCTTTTAAATCTCTATAGTACAAAGTTAAAGAAACAAAGAGCTTAAGCACCGAACTCGATATTCCACCACAAAGAAACAAAACAACCTTCCATTAATGACCACAAACAACAAAAGATGGAAGAAAACCATTGAAAACCAAAAATAACAATCAATAGACACGAGGCAACACTCCTTGTTTTCTAATTGATGTCTTTGAAGCAAGGGAAACCTCACAGTCTTTTAACTCAAGTTTCCTGCCACTATATAGCTCAGGTTTATTACTACAATGCTTGCACTCTTGGCTTGCTCTTTCTTATTTTAGTTTTGGGAAGCCAATATGGGTACCTTTCTCATCAATTCCTTCTTTTTTTCCATTATATATTAGTGTTGGAAAAAGTATGAGGCTACTTGGATGTAAGGCAAGAAGAGATAGCCTATGCTTTTAAGGGGATAGATTTGAGTTGGGTTTTTCCCATCACATAGATGGTAGACAATTCCACTTTTGTGGACAATGACTTATGGCTCCAGTGAAGATATCTAAGTGGGTCATCATGTCTATGGACAATGACTATTGAATGATGCCTTAGTACAAAGAAAATATGGTATAAATCTTTTAACACTATTTAGGAATTGTCTCTACCACTACCAAAGCCTGTAGTTGCATATGAGTTTTGTAGTATTTATTTTGTATCAAATGTTTTGAATTCCGTGTTTTTAAATTTGTGTAGGAGGCATTGGTGACATGAGATTTTTAGATGTTTATAAGCCTTCTTTAAAACCACTTAATGGTGTCAAAGGTTTTTTGAGTGTGGAGGAGAGCATTGAACACTCCATATCTGCAAAAAGCCAAGGCATGATAACCAACAAAACAAGGAAGGAGTAGGAGTTAATGAGTTTGAACTTCATCTTAAATGCAACTGGACTTCTCTTTAATGTGGAAGTGTGTGATTAAAAGGTGGTGAGTTTCTCAGATGCCACATGATAGTTACTAAATTTAAGCCTTATTTAAAGCCTCTTAATAGTGTCAAAGGGTTTGTTGAGTGTAAAGGAGTAGAGCATTGAACGCTCCATAGCTGCAAAAAGCTAAAGCACGATAACCAATAAAATAAGGAAGGAGTAGAATTTAACGAGTCTAAACTTCATCATAAATGCGATTGGACTTCTCTTTAATGCAGAAGTGTGTGATAAAAAGTCCTATTATATTTGAAAGAGGCTAGGGTAATTCCTAGGTAAAAAGAAATGGAGATGCTCAAAAAGAGATCTTCTAAAATATTGTTTTGTTAATGTTGTTACATATCTAGTTTCGAACAGTTCTAAAATATAAATATTATAGTTTGATATATTAATGAATATTATGTTTTATAGATTTTAGAGCTTTCAGAGAGATTTGGCTTCCACCTTGAGTTAGTTGTTCTTAGGTGTCTTCTTGTCCTTTTAGGAGTTGGTGCATGGGTTGTTGTGTATTTTGAATACTATTTTGAGCTCTTAGGCTAATTATTTCATGTTGTTGTGTATTCATTCATTGTCTTTTACACATAATTCATGTATATTTCCTAGGTTGAGCTTTCAAAACCCTCTTTATCCTTAATTAAAAAGTCATTAATTTTATATTATTAAAATATATTATTTTTTTATCTGTCAGATAATTTCATAGTTCAGACAAATGCATGGAAACAAAGTACTACCAACTTATTAGTAAAATTACACGATACAAATAAAAATCATACCATTTTATTTTATTGAATGTGGACATATGAACTCTCACTCAGAATCTTTGAATTAAATCCTAGTTTTGATTCCAAATGAAAGAAAAACAGAAGGGTTAAAAGTAAAATTCCAAATATCAATATCAAGGGTCAGGGTTAGCTGGTTTTAATGGGTTAGCAAGGGTTTTCAAGTTTGAAGATTTCCAACAATAATCTATAATGGAAAAAAGGAAGGAATTGATGAGAAAGGTTAAAAGACTGAGTTAAAAGATTGCAAGGTTTCCCTTGCTTCCTTAGCAGGATAAGATATCCTTACTAGGGTCGAAGGATAACCGAGCAAAGCCACAAGTGACACAACATTAAACAACTAAAAACCCATGTGAAAACCCAAAACCCTTTTGAAAACCAAAGCTTCAAAAGACAAGTAGACGGAAAACCAAAAAATGTTAAATGTATGAGTAGATAAAGCTTTGTAAACACAATAAAACCAAATAAATCCTCTTTTTTTTCAAGCTAGAAAGGTCATTTCCTTAGCAGGATAAGGAATCCTTACCAGGTTCAAAGGAGAAACGAGCAAAGCCAGCAGATGCATGGTGTCTTATCAGTGCCAAGGTGAACCAGTATGGGTGCCATTTGCAATAAGCAAAAGATAGGAAAATAAACAGAACAAACAACATTGAAATAATATCAAGATAGCTATGAACATTGGGCAACTCCAAATTAACTAGAAACATCTATAGGAAAAGGATAAATTCAGAAAAATATCCCCTACAAAAAGAAACAATAGAAAAAGGGAACAACACTTAAGACAAACAACTAAATCTTATTAAATATTTTTCATGAAAGTATTGTGTAGGTTTGATTTTTTTTTTCATTGTTATTTTTAATTATGAATTTATTTTAGATTGTGTGTTTAAAATATAGACAATAACAATAGTATATTGAACTATTGTAAGTTACAGCGGAAACATGACATACTTGGTTCACAACTACAACCAAACATTCAACTAGAACTATATGCATAAAACAGTTCTAGAATCACTATTGAAACCAACTAGCAAAACCCATGCATATGCAATAAGTAAGATACCTTTACTAAGATAGCAATAAAATAAAGAGGTACAACATCTATAAAATATTTAGTGCAATTAGAGTAGAAGATGTGGTAAAAGGAAATCCTATGCAAGAAAAGGAAACTCTATGTGGTAATCAAATTTATAAGAACAAAATCTATACGTAGCACTATAGACTATAGACAAAATCTATATGTAGCATTGTAGACTATAGACAAAACCTACAAGTACTCAAATTATGTGCAATAATTCCCAGGGAGTTTTGATGCAAAGTGAAATAAACCAGAGTAAATCCCCATTATTATTTTACTCGTAGGTGTGAACAAGACTGAAATCATCTCTTTTCTCACATACTAGATTTTAGACATTTATGACACTAAATTGCATGAATAAACAACTAAGCCAAACCAAAACAATCACTTATACTATTGGCTTATAGCAAAAACTTGCAAGTCATGTTAGATGAAAATTTGAGAAATAAACTACTTTATAGTAGAGATAACAAAAGATTTCATTAATTAAAAAACCCGACCTACTTGCAAAGCTACAACCTAGATGAACAATAACACCAATACAAACATTGACACTAATTCATGAAATTTAAAAAAAAGTGATAATGAGCACAAGAAACAAATTCAGCACAGACTTGAATAATAATTTCAACAACTTAATTGTATCATGGGCAGGTGCATGAAGTTTGTCGCACTTTTGTGGCCAAATGGGAAAAAAATGGGGAAACACATAACACACTCGCATTATAACGCGAGCGCATTATGTGCTTTTAAAAGAAAAGAAAAAAATGAAATGTGTATCATTTTCTTTTCACTGTTTCTCAGTTCTGCCCGCGACCAAAAACCCTCATTTTCACGCTCGCCTTCTAGGAGGAAGGACTTTTGCAAATTTCATCAAGAACAGTTGGATTTTGTCTACAAATATGGCATCACGATGATGAAGAGATGCAAGAGGTAAGTATTGTTTACTATTTGTTTTGAATTTATTAGTTTGAAATTGATTTTGTTTGTTTTAGGTTAGATTTTATTGTTTTTTTTTAAATCTGTAGGAAATCCTGCAAATCCTCAACAAGAAGAGGAGGTAAATCCTCAATACCAAAATCCTCACCAAAATCAACCTCAACAACAAAATCAACCTCCCCCACCATTCTCTCAATTGCCTCCTAGCACTCAAGAAAATTTGAGGAGTGAAATTGAGAACAATAGAAAACAACTTGAGGATCTTATCAGTAGGTTAAGTGATCCAAATGATTCAACCACAGAAAGAATGCTTCTAGAAAATTCATTGAAAGACATGTTAAAAAATGTAGATGCAATCACCCAACAAATATCTGGATGGCAAGATAGGAGGCAAACAACTAGGGCATATTATTCAGACAAATTATCATATAAACAAGTAAAAGATTTAAAAATTACTAAAGGTGATTTGTGCTCTCTATTCACTGACCCTAAAACAAATAAAAATCTTACCCTCAATGCAAAGAGGTTTCCTATTCATTGGTGCCACCACCAAGAGATTAAGAATTGTTTTTATGAAAGATGGTATATGGTTTTTGATTACCCACCATGCAATAATTGTGAAGTCCCCCAATATTTTCTTAGGAAACTATACGGTGAGTTTGTATTGAACCAAATCCAAAATTATTTTGATATGAGAGAGTTCTAGGGGAGAGGTGGGGGGTCAGCTCAGGATAGGCCTGGTGCACAGTTGGATCTTACGCGGCAATGGAGACGACCTCTCGCTAGGCTGCTTCATGAGTGAATTGTGATGCACATAGGTAACGAAGGAGAGTGTCGACATAGAGACATTCTGGTGATCTAAATTTGTTGACCCAGTGTCATCCATCACACTAGCTATTGTACAACACCATCCAGGAGTCTTAGGTGGTAGCCAGACCATGTGTGTCAATCTTGTGAGGCGACTTGTTCATATGACCCTCTGCCAAGACATTCTGAGAGAGAGGGTGCTCATTAGGATCCCATGCTACTACGCAACCTGATCTATATGCATCTACGGGGACGGAGAGGATGACTAACATTTTTCATGATGCATATGGCATTGACACTCATGTAAAATTCAGCATGTTCATTGAATTTAATTTATCAAATTTCGATTGTGAAATACAAGATTAACTAATTTAGTTTTATTATTTTAATAAAAATTGTAGGGTCCACGGTCTTAGAGACTAGATACACCAGTCATCCACCTAATTATTTTTGCAGTACACCTATTAGTGGGGTATGTAAAGTTAGTAAACAATTATAAATTTATTACATGTGTTAATAGCATTGTTTTATGAATGGTATTTTAATATGTGATTTTGGATTTTGAATAGGGTACTATTGGAGGTTTCAAGGAAACACCTCCGAGTGCCAGTAGATTTGATCAAACATTCACGAAGGTAATATATAATTTAAAGAGAACTTAAGTAATGAATTCTAAGTTTAATAGATTTGTGTAGTTTGTATTCATATTGTTTACCTTACGTTGCATTACACAGATCATTCAAAATCAAAGCATTACTTCAAATTCGATAACTAATAATAAAAAATATATCTCTTTAATACTTGTACTCAAAATTTTGTTCATTAGATCTCATACATTATAAGTCATCACATGGATCGCTATTGTAACTTTTTTGTGATTGAATAATTTGTTGGTTTATTTTTAGATGTTGGTGACAGAAACACTGCCAAATGTTATGAGGGCAATGGATATTGGTGTTTCCTCCGCTATACAATCCTCGATGGCTTTGATAGGGGAGGTATGAGGCAAATTACTAAATTTCAATTTACATTCATTGTTATAGATGAACTAGTTCTAGTAAAAAATCAAACCATTATTGATTTGTAGTTTAATTCCTATTTGGATGGTTTATACAGGGCTTGAGCACGCCTCAGCATCAGTGTGCAAATATTTCCTTCGAGGAGAGTGATCATGAGATAGCCGTAAGTGATTATTTTGTTAAATATATTAATTTTTATAATGTTATTTCTATATATTAATGTCTTTACTTCTTATTGTAATAGTTGAAACTTCACTAGAAGCTAAACACTAGGAGGAGTAGCAGGAGCACTCCTCGAGCACAACAGAAATGGGTGATAGACTTATCACCATCGGATCGCCCAACAAAGGGAAAGAAAATTGTATTTGAACCAGAACATGGAGAGAAATGAATTTTGAATGCACAGAGTCCTTTCTTGTATGCCTACATGGCAATTTTGTACATATTTTGTATTGGATATATTTGACATTGAATGCCTATATGGCATTCTTGTAAGCCTATATGGCTATTTTGTAACTATATTTTATACTTATATCAACATATATTGATGTATGCGTACATGGCTATTTGCTTAATACAAATCTTTTTATCGATGGTGTCCATATTTGCAAATTATAAATTCATGGTTCAATAGATATGAGTTGTGTGTATTCAAGTTATACTTTAGAACTTACGCACATATATTTTTTGACTTATGTGTGAACATCGAAAAGTGCAAAAATTTATGTGTTTGGAAGTCAAATGTAAGCCAATTTTGCAATTCTCAGTTCTTGCATACTCAATTTTATGGACTTATATTCCTTCCTAGCACATATTGTGAATATTTCTCATTTGGTGTAGAAGACAGATTCCTCATTTTTGAACCACTCATAGCAAAGAGATTCACAATAAGACTTTAGCATTGGAACACTACTCCATACTTCTCTTGTCTGGACCAAAAAGGATTAAAAATTCTTAATTTGATGCAATGACAGTTGTGAGATGAGAATTTATATAACCATGCCTATTTTGAAACTTCACATCTAATACTGCATCAACAAGAACTTAAGAAGTGTTGCATAAGGGGTAAGTGCACCAAGATGGTTCCCAAAAAGGGGGCTTAAGTGGCCACTTTTTTTTTTTTGAAATCAGGAAATACTGACCTTGGATATGAAATTGAGGATAGTTACCTCAAAATTTTGAGATGGAACAAAAAGGATTGAGAGATATACACTTTCTAAACTAGTAATTTATTTTAAAATGGTTGAGATTAAGGGTTTCAAAAGAGGGATGTACAAAAATTGGTGCTATTTTTGTTAGAAAAACATAACATAGCAACTCTTGTACGACCTGAGCACGGTGAAATTTTTGTAGTATTTTTAAAATCAGTAACGTAAAAAGTTAGCTAACAGTATCTAGTTGATGTACGATTTTTCTGATAATTTTTTAATAAATATTTTTTTTTAACTAATTTTCTAAGTGGGCACTTCCTGAAAAGTAGAATTTTGGCCGTGCTCCCCTTAAATTTTTTTGAAGGTAATTCATTTTTTTTTTTTATATTTTAAATTGTAGAATAGAGTCTAGTTTCTAAAAATGTAATTTATTTGAAATTTTGATGAACGGGTTAATTTATAACAAGAAAAAAACCAAACACTACTTTTTGGTGAAAAAGAGACATACAAACAAAAGAAATTATGGATGAAAGGCTTAACATTGTTAAAAATTGAAAAAAATTACATCGTTGTATAGCTAAGAGA
>VDFB02209217.1:0-29081 GCA_007258455.2 Sequoia sempervirens | reverse complement strand
TAAGGGTAGAGGGAAGAGAGATAGAATCAGGGTCTATAGGGTATAGACAAAGAGAGAAAATAAATCTATTAAAAAACGAACTTTCTCATAACACGAGTGCATTTTGAAGAAGTAGAGATATGGCCGTTTTAGGAAGAAATAATGTGCTCGCGTTATAACACGAGTGCATTTTGTGTTGCACTAAAAATGGTAAAAAAACTAAATCTACAATTGAAAACTGATATACAATTGAAGTTTGGAGGGGAACAAGCTTTTGAAAAAGTCGAATTGTTGAGGAGTTTGAAGAAAGAAGAAGCTAAGGTTACATAATTGGGTTGAACTCCTCCATTTGAAACTCTGGTTTTTTAGGTATGTGAAGTCTTTACACATTTTATTTCATTCTATAATGGCTTGCTTTCATTTTTGCTATTTTGCATATTCCATGTTGATCATTGTTTGTTTGTCATTATGAATTTAGGTTGTCAATGCACATTTTAAATTACACAATTCTATACACTTGTCAATTACATTTTTAAACCACATCTCTTTGAGGCATTTTTTTTATTTAACAATTGACTTACCTTGTGTATGCTTCTACATTTTGTATACACATATATATATGACATACGTTTTAAGGAAGTAAAATAAAACATCATTTCTCAATCTTTTATTATGGAAGTGCATACCACTCTCTGAAGCTTTCATTGAGGTATTTTGTCAAACAATTATACCAAGCAGCTCATTGCCTTGTCTATGCTACCAAATTTTCCATACATCTCTCTAAAAAATTGGAATATACTCCTCCCACATTGATAGATATTAGAAACTATGTTGATTTTCATCTCTATTTCTAAATTTACCTCATCACTAAACCTACCTCATCACTTTTATTTGTGATATATTTTAAATGTTTCCTTGATTAGTCTACCTACAAGGGATTCTAACCCTTCTCTCCATTGTTAGAAGACTCTTTATTTAAGGCTAAGTTAGCAACATGGATAAAGGTGTAGCCTATCTTACAATCATGGCTCAAAATGGAAGCATGGACAAAAAATTTGAATTGTGATGCAACCAGGGGAGGTCCTGCAACACAATTGAACACAAAAAATCAACCAACAACAACAATTGACAAGTCACAATTCTCAAAACTCTTCACTTTTCACCAAATCCACACTCTTCCTTTTATCATTTCCAACTCATTCAATCGAGTATTTCTTCTCGATAAGATTCTTTCAAACCAAGAATTGAACCATTTCAAGGACCCTTCAGGGTACACAATTACATGCCAACAAACCACTATTGTTTACTTTGTAACAACTTTCTCAAATCAGGCTTTCTACGCCAATTAGGCCTCAAATTAGGACACTTTAGCAAAGAAACTTATCTTGAAACTTGACCAAAACCTCCAAACACATGTGGGAAGCAATTTATATGTATTAAAACCAAATAATTCACAATTAGTTCTTAGAAATTCATCCACCAAGATGCCAAAACCCAAAACCCTCTTTTTAAGCCAAATAACCTAAGGCTTATTGGAAAACACACTTCCCAACCTTATCAAAACATGCCACCACCTCAAACAGGTCTAAAATGGCCTACAAATAAATTCAACAAGAAAAAATGCTTCCCTAACACAATACTCACTTTAGCATGTCAAAACCTCTCAAATTCACAAGGAAAACACCAAATTTCACTCTAGGGCTTCATGCCTAACTCAACTCTTGACTTCCTCTATACACACTCAACATTCCCACACCTTTTTAGTGATGTTTCAAACCCATTCATCGAGTTAGAGTGGACACAATGAGAGGAATGGGTCAATACACTATTTTAAATGACTTTCAAATCCTAAAACTATGCGTTTAGGCCAGTCTCAGAAATGGTTGACATGGTAGGGGAAGTGTATGCCTCATTGAAATGGGGTGTCATGGTGATTACATCACAATGACACCCCATTTCTATGTAGGGGCAGTGTATGCCTCATATAAATGGGGTGTCATGGTGATTACATCACTGTGACACCCCATTTCTATGTAAGGGCAATGTATGCCTCATAGAAATGGGGTGTCATAGTGATTACATCACTGTGGCACCCCATTTCTATGAGGCATACGATGACCCTACCTTCTCAACCCTACCGCATTGGAAAGCTAGTGAGTGAGCTAAGCTAGCTCACTCACTAGCTTTCCAATGCGGTAGGGTTGAGAAGGTAGGGGCATCGTATGCCTCATAGAAATGGGGTGCCATGATGATGTCTCATTGGCAAGCTAGTGGAGCGTTGGAAAGCTAGCTCACTCACTAGCTTTCCAATGTGGTAGGGTTGAGAAGGTAGGGGCAACGTATGCCTCATAGAAAATGGGTGCCATGGTGATGTAGGTATACGCTGCCCCTACCTTCTCAACCTTACCGTATTGGCAAGCTAGTGGAGTGTTGGCAAGCTAGCTCACTCACTAGCTTGCCAATGAGGTAGGGTTGAGAAGGTAGGGGCAGCGTATGCCTCATATAAATGGGGTGCCACGTACATCTATGTGGCACCCCATTTCTATGAGACATACACTACCCCTACCTTCTCAACCCTACCACATTGGCAAGCTAGTGAGTGAGCTAGCTTGCCAATGCGGTAGGGTTGAGAAGGTAGGGGTAGCGTATGCCTCATAGAAATGGGGTGTCACGGTGATGTATACTGTGACACCCATTTATATGAGGCATACGCTGCCCCTACCTTCTCAACCCTACCGCATTGGCAAGCTAGTGCCACTATCTTACCAATAGGATAGGGTTGAGCAGGTAGGGGTAGCGTGATAGAAACCTAGGTGGTGAAGACCCCAACCAACTCAAAATGATCAGACTGAAACAACAAACCAGCCCCTTAAACACTATACACTCAACTTATCCCAAACACACACCTATAGGCTTGTAGCCCTCCAACACTACTTTTTCTCAATATCTTTTAGAGAAGGTCATAAAAAGACCTAACAAACATCATCTAAGACACACTTCAACTCCTAACACATGCACTACTTGTTGTTGTAGACTACATATTGAATTCTCTAACCATTATGATGTTTATCGTTCTATATGTTATGATTTGCATACTAAAAATGTTTTGTAGGATTGTGGCATAGAAACCCCACCAAAATATTCAAGAGAATTTTTATCAAAAAAATTATGTGAAATAGTGGATGGCCAAATATTCTATAGGACCACATGCTTGGAAGGTTCATGTGAGCGTTGCAGTGGCTTGCAGCGTATGCCAGTATGTCAACATCTAGAAAGTATAGATGAGGTGGGACAAAAACTAGTAGAGTTTGGGAAGTATAAAATGGTGGCATACACTACAAAAGATGGGTCTCAAGCAAAAAGGTGTGATTTGGTTATTCAGAAGATTCCAGTGTATCAATTTATGTCCATGTTTCGTGACAATATAGTGTATGAGTATGCAAGGCATACCCATAGAGCCCGATGGCTGGACACACAATTCAAGCTATACAAGGACACCTTTCTAGTTGGTAGAATAGTATTAGTGGTTGAATTTGAAGAAAACTACACTCTATCTCCACAACGTAAGGTGCAGTCATAGTATTACAACTCCACACAGGTTTCAATATTTGTACAAATAGTATTCATTCATGTAGCTGATAGTATGGAGGACCAAAGGAAGGTATTGAAGGAGTATCACTTTTATATTAGTGATGATCTCACACATTCTCCAGAGTTCATGCAAGGTTTCTTCCACATGTTCTATAGTGATTTGGCTCAGAGGGGCATAGCATACGGTTGACATATAATATGGTCAGATAATTGTGTAGCACAGTTCAAGAACTCACACATGTTCAACTAGTTGAGCAGGATACATGTCATTACAAGTGTACAACATATGTGGAACTTTTGTGAGGCCAAGTATGGAAATGGGGAGCATGATAGTGCCGAAGTATGCGTGAAAAGAGAATTAGCATGAGAAGAGTTAAAGTATAAAGATAGTGCAAAGTTGACAAATGTAAGATCAATCGTTGAGTGGTGTAATGCTTCGATGGGTCCAGGTAATGAAGGTACGTCTTTAGTTTGTAGGTATTTTTGGTTGATGGATGATGCTAATATCGCACCATATGAGGATTTTTGTACACTAAAAAGATCGAGTGAGCTACACTCTTTCCTTAGCTCAAATGCAGGTTCATGGAGTATCAATACACGAAAGATGGCATGTTTTTTTTCTTTATGTACAATGCAAACTTGGAATGATTGTGAGTGATGGGAGTGGGTTGAAAAATGGTTGAAAAGTTATCTTAGCCCACTTCACACGTATCGCCCTCCAATGACATTGGAACTACCACAGATGGAATCATTGATCGACTTTGACCACGTATCAGATCTAGTTCAACCAAGTAATATATCTGCTTGCTTAGTTTTTGAAATTTCATATTGTTATATTACTTTGTAGTGTATTCGTAGTGTTGACTAATTTCAAGAGATTTGTTGCACATATCAATGCAGGGAAAGTTTATGCACTTATTGCAGATGAAGACAATGAAGAGCCAAAAATAAATTGGAGGCCCCAGTTATAGATGGAGAAAACATCAAATACCCTACAAGCTCGATTGTTGTTATTGGAACGTGGCTTAGAAGGTACCCACATAAGAGTGTTAAACATTGGTTGTTACAAGACTTTGACACACATCATAAGATTCTTCATTACTCGAACCTTGTCGTGGCATAAAATGTTCATTAGACCAAATATGGGGGTAGACCTTTGAACAAGGTCTTGTGGAAGGTCTATGAGTCTGACCACGAGACAATATTTGACACAATAAAGAGTAGAGCAGACCCAGATGGTTTGTTGGATTAATTTGTAAGTATGCACATTAATTTTTTTGATGGAAATTCTATCATCTTCTTTTACTTTGCCTATTTGTAAGTAACCTAATACAAATTGATTGGTGTCCCCTTACAGAAAATGCAGATTTATGAGCCATCCAAGAGAATTTCAGCCAGAAAAGCAATGCAACATCCTTATTTTGATGATCTTGACAAATCTCAATCATGATTTTAAGCCATTACAAAAGTGTGTACAAAGCTTGGTGAGGGAATTTCAAGTTATTCATTTGAAGTTAACCTTATCATGAGCAGCTATGATGTAGACATTATAAGAGCATCTCAAATTTCAACTTACTCTATTCATGAGAGGTGTTGTGTGCAATAGGTATCTTGGAACTCCCACTGAAGATGTATGACCAGGATTGACTAAGTTGAGAGATTGGCATGCCTATTAGTAAGTGCCTTCCATCCATTTTCATTTCATTTCTATTTTGGATGCTCTTTCTTTTTCCCTTTTACTTTGCATATTTGTAAGTAAACTACTAAAAATTGATTGGTCTATCGTTGCAAAAAATACTTATTTATGAGCCATCAAAGAGAATCTCAACCAAAAAAGCAATGAAACATCCTTATTTTGATGATCTTGACAAATGCCAATTCTGATTTGAAGCCGGTATAAAAGAGTGTGTGAAGCTTAGTGAGGGAATCTCAAGTTACTCAATTGAAGTTAACCTCATAATGAGCACCTATGATGTAGACATTTAAAGAGAATCTTGAATATATGAGTGACATTGCAAAAGATCTGTGAGAACTAAGTACCTAAGGCATTGTAATGCGATTTACTCAAAAATTGTAATTTTGGAGTTCATGTTTGGTGCATGAGCACCTTGTTCTCTAAATGCCTTCAATAGGAAAATTTGTAAAATTTGAATTTTGAAATGTAAAAAATGTGAAAAAGGTCATGTGAAGGTCATATGTAATGTATTCAAAGTCTAAAAGAGGTCATTAGGTGATTAGATAAGGGATATTGCACAAAAAATGTCATTTGGTATAAAAATGCAAAACTTGCATTAGTTACACAATTGCAAAATTAGTAAATAAAGGATCATGTTTTCTGTATTTGCAACAATTTTCCTTTTTTGTTTCAAGCTTGTGAATATTGTACAACACCTTATACTTTGATTGTTGATTATTTTTCTTTAGAGCAAGGAGTTAGGTAACTTTTGAAAGCATTTTGAAGTCTTTTAACTCAGATTTGAGGAAATAAGAATAATTTTATCATAACTCGTTTGTAACCCTCAAAACAGGGTTTTGAGAGTCCATTAAGTGATAATATTTCCATTCCAACAATGTAGAGTTAAGTAGGTTGGTTTAATGGATTGAAATTAGGTGTTTTTCAATTTGAATATGTAAGTGGTGCAGGAGCACCTTGCTCACAAAATGCCTACAAAAGGCAAAATTTCAAAAATTGAATTTTCAAATGTAAAATGTATGTAAAAGGTCATGTGAAGAAATATTTCAATGTATTTGAATTTTTATTAGGTCACTAGGAGGTGAGGCAATTGAATTTGCAAAAAAAAAGATACTAAAAGTGCAAAAGTTGTAAAAATTGTCAAAAATGCAAGAAAAGGCAAAAAAATAAGAAGTTGAAGAGTCTTTTTGTTGGAAATTAGAGGGATAGGTTGATGGAAGAAGTTGAAAAGGAAGTTATTAGTTGTAAAACATCTATATAAAGCTTGTAAGGTTGATAAAAATAAAGATCTTTTGTATTCTTGAAGATTTACAATCAATAAAGTCCCTGTTTTAGTGATTTTCTGAGTTTTTCTAGTTGTTCTTTAACTTGTACAACCTGTACAATAGTTTAAGGCCTTGAATATTGTTCTTTAAGGTATAATAGTGAAGTTTATTTCATTTGAATCTATTTAGGAGGGTATCCATTGAGTTTATCATTAGTTTGAACTGATTTTTCTCAACTCGGTTTGTAAACCCTCAAGATTGTGGTTTTGAGAGTCTAGATAACCAATAATGACTACTCCACCTAATTTGATAGTTTATATTAGTGGATTAGGTTAGTATTAGGATGTTTTAGGTGTGTTTGTGTTTATTTGTGCAGGGGAATTCAAGAAACAAAGGTGGAGTTGCTACTACAACCTGGTTTTATGATGAATTTCCAAGTGGTATTTTGAGGAAAACAAAGTGTTCAAGGATGGAAGGAGGTTTATAATGCATATGAAAACCTATATAAACATGTTTGGAGCAGTGGCTAATCTTTTGAAGGTTTTCAATGGTTTTTTCTTTCAAACCCTCATTCTTTTTGCATGGTTTAAGCCTAAAAACAAGGTTTCTATTGTTGGGTGTTTAATTGGGCCTTTAAGCCCCTAAATGTTGGTGAATCCTAAGTTTTTACACATTGTAAAATAATTTTTGAAGTTATATGGGGTTTTGGAATTGATTCATTGGTAGTCCCTTTGTAAATTTGGACTAATTTGAAGCATTTTCCAATGGGTAGGCTATTGGTTTACACATATTTTCCAAAATAGGTATATATTAATATTGGACAAAATGGGTTGCTAAAAAGCTACCGGTCCAGGTTTGAAAGGATCTCAATAAGAAGTTACACCCGATTCAAGGTTTGGAAACCTACTTGCAATTTGATGCCTTGATAGCTAAAATGAAAAATCTATGTAAACAGTGATTTGAATGATTCTTTATGATTGAAACATATCTAAAAGGTGTTGGAAAACATGTCTCAATGCTTGGATAAGATCTAGGAAGCTAACTTGGTGTTTTGAGTGTTTTGAGCAGGGTTTATACAATGTGTAAAATGATGTTTTGATTGCTAAAAAGTGGTAATCTGAGTAAACGGAGTTTTGAGAGTTTGAATGTGTATTGAAACTACCAAGATAATGTATTTAAAGATGTATCTATGGTTTGGTAAAGGTGAAGACTTTAATCTTGAAGATTTGATGTTTTGAGTAAGGTGGATTTTTGGTGCAAACTAGTGTTTTTTCCTACAAATTAATGGTAAGTCTGATGGCCAGTGGTTTGTAAGTGTGTATCTAATTTATTTCAGTCAAGAATAGGATGTTTACAATGTCTTGGATGTCTAGTGAATGGTTAGAAGTAGAATCAATGGTTTGTAGTATTATTCCCTCATTGAAACAAGTTGAAATGATGAGTAATTAGTTGAAAAATAAAAGAATTGAATGGTTTAATGTTGTTGATCAGGTTATGGCTTTGATACAGTCAATATGATGTTGGCAAGGTTGTTTTTGAATTTTATAATGATACGAAATACTGATGAAGTTCTTTGCTTGTTGGTTGCCTTATAGTTTCTAATGGGAAAAGTGGGATTTTGGTGAATGAATAAGTGATTTTTTCATGAAAGTTGAGCAAAAGAATGATGTTTGTTTAATTTGATCTTCTCCTGTTAAGTTTGGGTCAGAAGTACCCTGATGGTTTGTGGATCCTAGTAGATGCTCTTGGATCAATAAGAAAAGGGTTTCAATCTTCACAAAACCTCAAATGAATGAGTTTCAAACAAAGTTTCAACCAACAACTCTCTATCTCTTCAATTTTAACCTTGCACTCTGCCTTGTCTAATAGGTCAACATACCCTAGTTTTAGACCTTTTCTCACAAACTTCTCAAATGACTTCACAAAAAAATGACTGATCTAGATAGCCATTATTGAGCTACAACACATACTTCAAAATCAATAGTGACTGTCTTGGAACATGTGCATAAAAAAATGACCTTTTTCGTTGTCCTCAATAGGCTAACTAGGCCTAATTTACAAAGGAACATACCTTTAAACATTCAACAACCCCCTAAACTTGTTGGGGCAGCATTTATGATGTATCCAAACCCTCAGATCCATAATTTTTCTTAGGAGAAACTCACTCCACCATGCCAAACCACAAAACCCTTATTTTATACTAATATGAGGAGGGTTTATTGAAAGGAATGGTTTCACACCTTACCAGAACATGCCATCACCTTAGAACTTCTTAAAATAACCTACAAAAACTCAAAAGACAATCACCCAACCTCTACATGCAATATTTTATCAAACCCTAGAGTGAAAACTCATTTTTCATGCCCTTTTCCATCAAAATCTACAGGGGCAGGGCAGCAATACAAACCCCATAAAACTTATTCTATTTCACCAAATAAGCACCCTAACATCAAAATGGGTTTCTAAATATGTATTGGGTCTGTGGAAACACAAAGAGATTGAAAAAGAGAACACAATCACCCTATACAGAACTGTACAGTTCAAGGAAACATCAGATTTCTGGTAAAAATACAAAAAAAATGCAAGGAAACAATGAATTTTATTGATCTTCTAAGTATATAGTACATTTATGCTAGGAATGGTCCTCTTTCGTGCCCAAACATGTGGAATCACTTTGAGCTACGTTCAACCGGCTCCATCCCTTAAGGGTCCAAAGTGAAAAAGTGCAACAATCTTTGACGAGGTATTACTCAGAAACCATGGAGCTTATGAAATCTTTGTCTAAGCCTACAAGATCATGTTGGACACCTCTACAAAAACCTCTCTTGGTTTTTAATATCTCGAAGTGGTTTTCCTGTGGCGGCGGATTTTCATTTGATGGAAAAAGTGGCAAATGCAAGTAGTGCAAAGTTGCAAAGTGGTGCAAATTTCATTCTGCAACTCGTGTGACCAAAAAAATTGTTCCAATGCATCTAAATAGGTATTTTTACACTAGGCATGGTGCTCTTTCACACCCAAACATGTGGAATTGCTCCGAGCTATGTTCAACCAGATCGATCCCTTAAGAGTCCAAAGTGCAAAATGGCTGCAAACTTCATCATGTTACTCGAATACCGTGATGCTTAGAAACTTCTTGTTTGATTCTACAGGATTGCATTGGGCCCTTCTACAAAAACCTCTCTCATTTTTTGTGGGAGTGGTTTTCCCGTGGCGGTAGATTTTCACTTGATGGAAAAAGTGTCAAATGCAAGTAGTGCAAAGTTGCAAAGTGGTGCAACTTTTGTTCTGCAACTCATGTGACCAAACTGATTGTTCCAACACTTCTAAATAGGTATGTTTATGCTAGGCATGGTCCTCTTTCACAGCCAAACACTCAGAATCGCTCCAAGCTACGTTCAACCGAATCAAACCCCTTAAGAGTCCAAAGTGCAAAATGGCTGCAAACTTTAGCATGTTGTTACTCAGATACCATGACACTTAGAAACTTCTCATCTAATCCTATAGGATTACATTGGGCCCCTCTGCAAAAACCTCTCTCGATTTTGATTATCTTGGAGTGGTTTTCCCGTGGCAACATATTTTTATTTGATGGAAAAAGTGTCAAATGCAAGCAATGCAAAGTTGCAAAGTGGTGCAATTTTCGTTCTCCAACTTGTGTGACCAAACAAAATTTTCCAACACATCTAAATAGGTATTTTTATGCTATGAATGGTCCTCTTTTGCAACCAAACACATGGAATTTCTCCGAGCAACGTTCAACCGAATTGATCATTTAACAGTCTAAAGTGGAAAATGGCTGCAAACTTCAACATGTTGTTACTTAGATACCGTGATGCTTAGAAACTTATTGTCTGCTCATACAAGATCAAATTGGGGCCCTCTACAAAAATGCCTCTCGGGTTTGGTTATTTTAGAGTGGTTTTCCCATGGCAATAGATTTTTACTTGATGGAAAAAGTGCCAAATGCAAGCAGTGCAAAGTTGCAAAGTGGTGCAACTTTCATTTTGCAACTCGTGTGACCAAATAGACTATTCCAACATGTCTTAATAGGTATTTTTATGCTTAGAATTTTCCTCTTTCGCACCCAAACATGTAGAATTTCTCCGAGCTACGTTCAACCAGATCAATCCTTTAAGAGCCCAAAGTGCAAAATGGTTACAAAATTCAACATGTTGTTACTCGGATACCATGATGCTAAGAAACTTTTCATCTGATCCTACAATATTGCGTTGAGCCCCTCTACAAAAACCTCTCTCGATTTTGGCTATCTCGAAGTGGTTTTCCCGTGGTGGCAGATTTTCACTTGATGGAAAAAGTGTCAAATGCAAGCAATGTAAAGTTGCAAAGTGGTGCAACTTTTGTTCTGCAAATTGTGTTACCAAAAAAAATTGTTCTAATGCATCTGAATAAGTATGTTTAAGCTAGGCATAATCCTCTTTCGCACCTGAACACATAGAATCGCTCTGAGCTACGTTCAACTAGATCGATCCCTTAAGAGTCCAAAGTGTAAAATGGATGCAAACTTTAGCATGTTGTTACTTGGGCCCCTCTACAAAAATATCTCTCAGTTTTTACTATCTTGGAGTGGTTTTCCCATGGCGGCAGATTTTCACTTTATGGAAAAAGTGTCAAATGCAAGTAATGCAAAGTTGCAAAGTGGTGCAACTTTCATTTTGCAACTCATGTGACCAAACAGATTATTCCAACATGTCTGAATAGGTATGTTTATGCTAGGCATGGTCCTCTTTCACACCCAAACACACGGAATCGCTTTGAGCTATGTTCAACTAGATCAATCCCTTAAGGGTCCAAAGTGCAAAATGGTTGCAAACTTTAGCATGATGTTACTTGGATACCATGATGCTTAGAAACTTCTCATCTGATCCTACAATATCGTGTTGGGCCTCTCTACAAAAAAATCTATCAGTTTTTTCTATCTCAGAGTGGTTTTCCCATGGCGACGGATTTTCACTTGATGGAAAAAGTGTCAAATGCAAGTAGTGCAACTTTTGTTCTACAACTCGTGCGACCAAATAGACTATTTCAATGCGTTCGAATAGGTATGTTTACGCTAGACATGGTCCTCTTTCACACCAAAACACGTGGAATCACTTCGAGCTATGTTCAACCGAATCGATCCCTTAAGGGTCCAAAGTGCAAAAGGGAAGAAACCTTTGATGAGCTATTGCTTGGAAACCGTGATACATATGAACTCTCCATCTAAGCCTATAGGATTATGTTGAGCCCCTCTACAATAACCTCTCTCAGATTTTCTTATCTCAGAGTCATTTTTCTATGGTGTCCAGTTTTCACTTGATGGAAAAAGTGTCAAATGGAAGTAGTGTAAAGTTGCAAAGTGGTGCAACTTTCGTTTTGCAATTTGTGTGACCAAACAAACTGCTCCAACCCATCCTGATATGTAGGTTTACGCTGGGAATGGTCCTCTTTCACACCCAAACATGCGGAATTTCTCTGAGCTATGTTCAACCAACTTGATCCTTTATGATGGCATGCAAAACAATGGAAAAGAGAAACATACACACGGCGGTTGAGAAGTTTGAGTATTCCACACAAAAAGTATATGATCATTGGTGTAGAGCACCGTGTTCCTCCATTTCATGAAGAAGGTCTAGTTCAGTGGTTTTAGTCATTATAATGTTAAATAAGTCCATGATGGGCCATTTTGTAATCTTGCTTTTAGTTTTGAGTTAGTGTGGGGTCATTTGAGTCAATTATGTAAGTACAAATGAGAAAATAGCATTGGTAAAGGCATTGGAAGAGATTACTAATGTTTCCCCTGTTCAAAATTTAAAATTTATGCCTTAAAAGTAAGGCTAGACGAGGTGAAAAGAAGAAATTGCTTGAGAATAAGTTAGAATAGGTTGGAAATAGGGTGAGGTTATGGAGTTTGATGTGTTCAAATGGTCTGCAAGGACAAGGAAGGTTAAAATTATGTTATGGCATGATGCCTTAATTGGGAATAGAGGGGTTTTGAATGGAAAAGAGAGGTTTAAGGGAGTAAAAGTGGGTAAAGTCAAGGGGCAACATAATTTGGTGGTCAATTAAGTTTGTGAGGTAGAATGAAGAGTGTTGGAAGAGGTTTTGAGGTTGTATGACATTTGTATATGGGGTTTTCAATAAACCCTAGTGAAATTTGAGAAAAGTGAGGGTTTAGAGGATAGTGGGGTTAGAGGGCCAATCATGCCCTAAAAATTATGGATTTTGTGGATTTGCAACTGGAAAATGTTGCCCAATGGTGTTTTGCAATTGGAAGAGTGATTGAGAGCATGTTGCTTTGTTAAATAGACCTATTCAGGGGTCTAGGATAGTGTTGAGTCCATTTCTTATTTGTATTATATATTATAACTTGCTTTCTCCCGAGTCCATTTCGTATACAAGAAATAATATTGTAAAAAATTGACATATAAATCTTTCAACGTGTTTATATGGTGACGCATCAAGAACATAACAATTCATTTTGCACTATCAGAATTATGCTGTGAAAATGTTTAAAGACTATTGAGGATAAATGTTTGTATGATAATGTGTCAAGAAGTTAACTACTTCATCTACTCTAAATATTATGTTTTGCAAGTGTTGTGAAGATTATGTATCCTTTTCTCAATTGAGTTGTTCCAATCAAAGGATTAAATATATTGGAATCTTTTTATGAATCATTCATGGAATACCAATTGAAAACATGTTTTTTGCTTTTAGATAAAATTGTTTAGCATCAGTCAATTAATATTCAAGACAAACCATGAAGGACAACAATGATCAATGCTAGGGATAACTAATTAATAAGTATACACGTGAATAAGTCAAGTGTGTACATTTAAATAATGCAAGCACAAGTACTCAAAAACATGTAAGCCTTGAAGTATACACAAATTAATACAAAGTATATGCACGAATACAAGGTATACGCATGAAAACACATAAGTCACAAAGTATACATTGGAACACATGTAAGTCACAAAGTATACACATAAGTTGTAAAGTATACACTTGAATGTACACACAACTCATATCTATTGAACCATCAATTTAGAATGAAAATATGGACACCATCGATAAAAAATATTTGTATTAACCAAATAGTCATGTAGGCATACATCAATATATGTCGATATAAGTATGAAATATAGGTACAAAAATCCATATAGGCATACAATATCAAATATATATCCAATACAAAATATGTACAAAATTGCCATGTAGGCATACAACAAAGGGCTCTGGAATCAAAAGTCATTGCTCTCCATGCTCTAGAAATAAATTATTTCCCTTTGCTTGTCGATCAGATGGCGATAGATTTGTCACTCGTTTGTGCTACGGTCGAGGAGTGCTCCTACTACTCCTCCTAGTGTTTAGTTCATGGTGAAGTTTTAACTGTTACAATAAGAAGTAAAGACATTAATATATAGAAATTACATTATAAAAAATGATATATTTAACAAAATAATCACTTACCGCCATCTCATGATCACTCTCCAAAAGGGAAATATTCATATGCCCATGCTGAGGTGTGCTCAAGCCCTGTATAAACCATCCAAATAGAAATTAAACTATGAATTGATCAATAATGGTTTGATTTTTCACTAACTAACATCTATAACAATGTATGTAAATTGAAATTTACTAATTTTCCTCATACCTCGCCTATCAGAGCCATCGAGGATTGTATAGCAAATGAAACATCGATCTCCATTGCCCTTGTCACATTCAAAGGCATTTCAACTTGCAACATCTAAAAATAAAACAATAAATTATTCAATCACAAAAACTACAATAGCGATCCACATCATGACTTATAATGTATGAGATAATGAATTTTTTTTTGAGTACTTATTAAACTATATATTTCTGATTATCATGCTTACTATTTTCCCTATCCATATCTTGTTCAAAAGGACATGTTTCTAGGCTTTTACCCATAGCAACAAGTCGGTGAACTATTTGATCAAATGCTTCCGTAGACATGTGCGATAACTATGGTGGCATAGAGAAGGAAGTGAATTGTTTGAAAAAATGCCTCAAAGAAATGGGGTCTCATGGTGATGGAATGCCATTACAAACAAATGCACATCATGGCATTCCATCACCATAAGACCACATTTCTTTCAGTCATTTTTTTAGAAAGTTCATTGCCTTCTCTATGGTATTATTACTTACTATTATGCTTTGATAGAAATTTTTCCAAGCATCCATAGTTTGTTGGAAAGCACCTATTTTAGGCTTTTAGCCATAGCAGCAAGGAAGTGAGTAGTTTGATAAAATTCTTTGGTACACATGTATGGAAAATGTGGTATCATAGAAAAAGGTGGTGAGTTGTTTGAAGAAATGCCTCAAAGAAGTGCCTTGAAGAAATGTGGTCTCATGGTGATGGAATGGAATTCCATCACCATGAGACCGCATTTCTTCAAGGCATTTTTTCAAACTACTAACTACCTTGTCGATGCTATTGCTTACTATTATGCTTTGATAGATTTTTTCCAAGCATCCATAGTTTGTCGTGCAGGTGCACCTTTGCAAGCACATGCCTCCATGAGGAAAATTTAGGAGTTTGAATTGGTTAAGGTGTTTTGATGATGTAATAAGGCTTAAATAGCCATTTTGGAGGTTGTAATAGTCTTAGTTAATTTAGGCATAAAGTGCAAAATTGCAAAATATTGACAAAGTTGTCAATTTCAAATGTTGTAAAAATGCAAAAAAGGTGTAAAGGCATGGAATGCCAAGGGTCAAAGTAGTTTTAGAGGTTATTGAGTCATTGTAGGAAGTTGGAAAGGTTGGGAAATGTTTAAAAATGATATGATCCATTGATGTAAGTTGTCATTGGAGAGATTGAAGGAGAAAACTAATAAAATATCATTGATCCAAAGGAGTTGGTATTAAGTTTTTGATATGTGAAAGTAGGCTATGATGGGTGCCTAATTTGGGGATTTTTTGACAAGTTTGAGAAAATTGAAAGTTTTGACAGGAAAAGTGGGTTGGCTGACCTAGTAGGAAGACTAGGTAGAAGTTTGAAAACAAAGAAAGAATTGAGTTTTTGAGTTGCAAAGTGGATTGAATCCTTTTGAATGATGAAGTTAAGTTATTTGACTGCCCTACATTGCATTAGTTTGTTTGAAAGTGCATTTTTAAATCTTTTAGCCATAGAAGTGAGGAAATGAACTGTTTGATAAAATGCTTTGGTAGACATGTATGAAAAATGTGGTAGCATAGAAAAGGTGGTGAGCTGTTTGAAAAAGTGCATCAAAGAAATTGGGTCTCATGGTGATGGAAATAACCATGAGACTACATTTATTTGATGCATTTTTTCAAAAAACTCCTTGCCTTGTCTATGCGATTGCTTACTATTATTCTTTCATTTATTCCTTCCAAGCATCCATAGCATAGACAAGGCAGTGAATTGTTTGAAAAGATGTTGAGTAGTAAAAAGTGGTCTCATGGAATGCCATGACAAGAAAATGCAATTGGAAGCTGCTTCTAGACTTATTACTTATGCTATGTGAAGTAATTGCATCACTGCTTATGTTGACTTTCTAAACAACTATATTGTAGTTGAAATTTTGTCATCTATCAACATCTAGTTATTAGTTATGGAATGTGAAGTAATTCTTTGAGTTTGAATGATGTGCAATGCAACGTAATCAACGATATGAATATAAACTACACAAATCTATTAAGTACAATTCATTAGTTAAACTCTTTATTCTATTACCTACATAAAGGTTTGAGTAAATCTATTGGCACTAGGAGGTGTTCCCTCAAAACCTCCAATATTAGCATGTTCAACATCCAAAATCACATATTAAAATATCATTCATAAAACAATGCTATTAACATGTAATAAATTTATAATTGTTTACTAGTTACATACCCCACCGATAGGTGTACTGCAGAAATAAGTAGGTATAGGGCCAATGTATTAAGTCTCAACACTGTGACCCTGCAATTTTATTAAAATCATAAAACTAAATTAGTTAATCTTGCATTTCAAAATTGAAATTTAATAAATTAAATTCAATGAACATGCTAACTTTTACCTGAGCATCAATTCCATACACCTCATGCAAAATGTCAGTTTCCCTCTCCATCTCCATAGCTACAAACGGATCCTGTGTAGTAGCCTCTTGAGTGTTGGTGGGGTCATATGAACAAGTCACCCCGCAAGATTGACACACAGGGGTTTGGAGGCCACCACTCAAAGACTCCACTGGATGGCATTGTAGAATAGGGATAGTATGATGGATGACACTCTGGGTCAAAGTGTTGATCGCTTGCAATGTCTCTACGTCGGTACTCTCCTTTGTGATGGAAGGCATAACAATGTGCTCACAAGGAGGCCTAGCAAGAGCTCGTCTCCCTTGCTGCATAGGATCCGGTTGTGCACAGGTCTATCCTGAGCCGACCCCCCACCTCTCCCCTGGAAGTCCCTCATATCAAAATAATTTGGGATTTTTTTCAATATGAACTCACTATATATTTTCCTAAGAAAATACTACGAGACTTCACAATTGTTGCAAGATGGGTAATCAAAGACCATGTACCACCTATCATAAAAATAGTTCCTAATCTGTTGGTGGTGGCACCAATAAATAGGAAACCTCTTTGCATTAAGGGTAAGATTTTGATTTGTGCGTGGGCCAGTGAATAATGATCACAAATCACCTTTTGTAATTTTTAAATCCTTTACATCTTTATATGATAGTTTATCCGCATAATAAGCCCTAGCCGCCTGCCTCCTATCTTACCATCCAGTTATTTGTTTTCTAATTGAATCTACATTTTTTAACATATCTTTCAATTAACTTGCTAGGGTCATTCTTTCTATGGTTGAACCATTTGGATCACTCAACCTATTGATTAAATCCTCAATTTGTCTTTTTTTGTTCTCAATTTCACTCATTAAATTTTGTTGAGTGCCAGGAGGATGTTGAGTGATTGGTGGAGGAGGTTGTTGTTGAGGTTGATTTTGTTGTTGAGGATTTGGTTGCTCTTCTTGTTAAGGATTTTGAGGGTTTCTAGGTTAATTTTTATCTCCTAGTAATTCAAAAAAAAAATCAAATACAACCTAAAACTAACAAATTCAAAACAAAAAGCAAACAATCCTTACCTCTCACACCTCCTCGTCATCGTGGCACCATCCTTGCGAAGAAATAGCAATCGTTGGTGAAGATTTTTGTACAATACCTCCTCCTATAACATGAGCGCGAAATAGAGGGGGTTTTGGCCATGGGAACAACAAAAAACACAGTTGAAATGAAGAATGAATGAGTTTCACTTTTTTTTTGCTTTTAACATGTCATAATGTGAGCATGTTATAACGCGCTCACGTTATAACATGCTCGCGTTATGACCTTTCAAAACTTTTTTTTGAAAGTGGCCACAAATGGATACCCATCTTCATGCACCTGCCCCAATATTGGTTTTAGAATCTTTATCTATTAAAATAATTTCTTTTTAATGATCCATAAAGATGGTTTTTTAGCATAGAAGGATAAGGTAGCTATAATTCAAAGCTAAATCATATAACCCATAAATCAAGATTATAAGAGTAATTAGGAATTCATTGGTTCATCTTGTAAGAGCTCTTCACAATCCTTGTAATGGTTATGCTATAAATAAAGTTTCTTAAACATACGCACCTGTTGATCTTGACAATAGATATAATTTTCCCTCCAAATTTTTATCTCCAAATTTCATTATGATCTTCCTCCTTTAGTTTCCTAGTATCCTCCTTCTGATATTCAATAAAATATTATACTTCTTCTTTAAGGTTAGAATAAGATACATCCAAGATTATTATTATTGATGCACTAAGTTCATTTTAATTGCCGAAATTCATTCCATTTCATCTCCATGTAAGAGACTATCATGTTAGTTCATTAATTTGATGAACTCATAAAACATTGTCCACAAGAAGTCTCATACCTTCAACCACCTAGATTATTCATATCCTTTATAGTTCTTTGTACCACATTCAACTTAGTCCTTCATATTCTTTATAAGTGCATGTTCCTTATGATTTATCTCCTTTTTCTATTCTTTAAAGATAATTTCATGAACATGGAGAAGGGAATCTTACCAAGATTTATGATATCAATTGAATCATCTAATCATGATTCAACATCCAAATTATAGGTAACCTCATGTTGACATGTATCCATCTTATTATTAAGATATAAGATGAGCTCAAAATTATTGGAAAAATGAATATAAATTAGAAAATATCAAGTTGATGTCCCAGCCTTTCAAATTGATAGGCAAATGTTTCAATTAGTGCTCAATTAAAAGTAAACCATTGTACTACACTTTTTTTTTCAAGACCAATTACTTATACGAATCATGCACAATAATTAGCAATCATATAAGCATTTAATCACCCTTAAGAGATAAGTGCATATCATGTAATAACCACAAACTAACATTAAGATTACTATTGATACATATTTGTTCATTTGCATACTCGGGCACTTCTATCCATACAGGATAGGATGTTTCCATCCAGGATAGGCATCCAACCATACAGGTTAGGCATCTGTCCATACGGGACATGAGTTCATCTATCCATCTAGGATAGGCATCTATTCAAATAGAATAGGAAGCTATCCATATAGGATAGGAATATGCTCTAGCTAGAGACTTAGAATCATTGGGATCATCTAGATCCTAATTTGCTTCCCTGATGACCACACTTCCTACTGAAATTGTATCAAGGTCGTTGTCCTTAGGGGTATATAAATTAAATTCTAGGCTTGAAACCCACCTCAGAATTCAACTTAAAGCCTCAGGAAGTCAAGTGAATCCATCTAAGATTCCTTCTGAGTATACAAGGAACATATATATCTTAAAATGTTTCATCCCATATTTTAATTCTTAAAGCTTGATTATAATTCTTCTTGTTTTAGCCAACATGATCCTCTTTCAAAGAAATAAAATTTTCAAAATCAATATCTGGCCTTTAAATTGATCTAATTAAGTGAATGCCACTTATTCCTTTTCTTTTCTTCCTCACTTTTTGGATTCTTCCCATTCATGTAACATAAAACTCAATATTTGTTAGACTACAATTTCAGAATGAGCATTGGTAGTAGGTCATCAAGCCTAGTGTATGAACCTCACTCTAATACCACATGTAACAACCTAGTCAAATACTCTTAAAATTTCTACTAATAATTTTTTTTGAATTTAACTTAACATATATGATCCATTATGTCAAAATAAATCAATAGCATAATACTACAACGTTAAATAAAAATTGAATTCCAACAACTTTATAGAAACAATTGAAATGATGCATACTATTAGAAATGCTTGCTCACCACCCAACCATATTGGCATCGTGAAGCCACATGGACTCTAGCCAAACCCTTGAGCAAGAAAAGAATTACCAATAATCTTAGTTTATTATTAATAATCAAATGATCTATGAACTAGAATTTATTGGGTACACAACCATTTCTAGGACTACATTGTCCCAAACAATTCCTCATCAGTTGCCACCCAGTTAGGGGAAACAACACTAAAACTCCCTTCCATAAACTTGATATTTGGATGAAAGTGTCTTAGGTCCAAAGGTTAACATCAATAAGAAAAACATCAAAATGTCAAACATGTTAATTGTAATATCAAGGATATCATAGAATTAAAGAAACCTTCTAATGACCATTGGGTTCGATTCCGTTTTCTGATCACCAAGACCCATTATGGTGAGGTGAGAGCATACAATGAAGGTTTGATTCCAATTAAGATTTAACCATGACATTTTAGGGAATAAATTATAATTTCAACACTTATTCAATGGAATAATTAAAAAACCCGAAGCATACTCTTTCGTTCATTCAACGGTGAATGAATATTACTTATCCAGTAGGGTTAGGAAATTGAATAATAACAACTGATCATATCCTCTTCCACTTATTCAGTGGTGAGTGGTGATAATAATAGAGAACACAATTTATAATTTGCAAAATTAAAATATATTTATTTACTTACATACCAGTTGCCTCCTTTAGCCTTTTATAATAGCTAACCATTTTCCAATCAACTTTAGAATAGGACAATAAAACAAGTTAACTCTTTTAGAAATAAACATAACCGTCATTAATTTAAAGTAAAAGATGACAATCATACACGGAACCATGGTTGGAATGCAAGTGCCTCCATTCTTATATTCATTGAATAATATCAATATCAAGAAAATAAATATATGATTGTCAAACCTACATATAAAGCTTCTTTCTTTTCATGTTTCTATTTATTAACCTTTTAAATATTAACATATACAATTAGGTGATCCCACAATAGTGGTTTGCACTTTTTGGGACATCCCGATTTTTGCTGAAATCACATATTTTTATAAAATATAATGATTTAAGCCTTGAAAAGTTTCATTTAAAGGATTCCAATTGAAGAGGGTTTGATCAAACCACCTTGGATCAAACCCCCTTGGATAGAACCCCACTAGTTTTAAATCATACCTATAATGGAGTCTCCCTTACACCTATCAAAATGCTGATTAAAAACCACTTTTGATTTACCCTTTGGGGGATCAAATGAATTCATTTAAAATTTATTTTTTGTAAGTATGTAGTCCTTATTATAAGCTTCCCAAAAAGTATAATTTTAAATGTATTTAATTTTATTATTATATTTATTTTTTATTTCTTGTGAATGCAAGTTTTTCACCAAAAATCAAGCTCATTATTCTGCACATGTGGACAAATAGTATATTACCAAAAAAAAAATCTGAAAAATATTTTTGTGCTAGGTATTGATGTCCTTCATCTAGAAAAAAAAAAAAAAGAATTTCGATACATACAAATTTTTTTATGTTGTATATGGTCTGCCTATGTCTAAATTGTAATTGGATTGACTTCAAAACTTAATTACAAAAAAAAATCCAATAAAACACTATGAAACCAAATGAAAGTGTTAGATATCATATTTAAATATCTAAATTCGATAAAATTATAATTTTATCCTTCATGGAAAAAAACTTATGTTTTATATGGTGAACATCACTCTTTAAAAATTGTGTTTATTGTTAAAAACTAGTTTTCGAAGGAGATGGAAAAAGAAATGCAATCTGATTCCAATTTTTTTAAAAAATATATATTTAGAATCTACAAACAAAATGTCACAAATCACTAGTTTGCATCATCTTCAAATTATTCATGATTTAGTAGCTATAGGTGCTCGAAAGTGAAGATTTAATTAAAAAAATTAGTTCAATGTCCAGTTTGGCCAAAAATTGTAAACTAGTATTGTGGGATCACCCAATTCCTTTAGCATGAATATTCAAGAAACTTGATTCAATTGGAAATAGAATCAAATTAAATTCCATATGTTATTACTAATACTAAAAGTGAGCAATTTAACACCAATATTACTTAAAACATCAAATATGCAATTGTTATTAGCATGACATTGTAATTTACCCTAAAGAATTTCCTAGGTTCCTTATATTATATTGCTACAATGCTCTTATTTACCCTTATAGAGTGCCAATGTTGTAGCTATTCTATCAATTGAAAGTACATTAATACAATTGACTAGATACCAGGTTATTACTATATATAGGAAATATCGAATATGCTAAGGATCTTAACTATTCCTTTCTAATGTACGAATAAATGCTATTATTTTTTTTAACTGATAACTTGTGTTGCTCAAGAATATAGTATGAACCTATGAACTAATAACTATAATTTGTTATTTACCATTTCTATTAAATATATAAACTTATTAGACAATTAATCAACATGATTATTTAGTTAATCATCTATAGATAAGATTTCCATAAACCATTTTATTTTCTATGATAGCTTCGGTAAAAGATTACATAAGTAACAATAAATTTTATATTTCCGCATAAGATAACCAATTAACAATTAACTCTTCAAATTTAAATATTTAAATCAATAAATTGTCATATTATCATCTATTGGTATTAAGGCATTGAAAGGAAACTCTATATTACTCATCAGTTGAATCTTAGTTTAAGAGGATTATATTCAACCTTAAATTCTGATCATTTTCTAATTCCTTTCTATACCACTACATAACAACTTTTTGAGAAATATGCAAAAATAGAGAATGAAATTTTTCAAAGAAGAAAAACAAAGAGAGAGAGTAAGCCATCAATCAAAATATAACATGATTCTTGTGACTATGATTGTGAAGCTCAAACTCTACTCTATAGATACGATAGCTAAGGTAGAAAACTTACTTGAGCAGCCGAGGAAGTATCCTAAAAGGTTTGAGTCTTATACTTTTGGCACATCTAAGATTAAGGTTATTTCTTCTCAAATCAACTGATTTTCCAACAATATGGATGCATCTATAACTTACATTCCTATACATCCAAAAAAATAGTATAAAATAAATTAATTCCATTAACCATAAAACTTGAAAAAGTAAAAATCTCATTCCATGCCAATAAAATCATAAACCAAAAAGAATAGAAAATTGATGATTCTCCCATTTTATTCATATGTATACCGATAAGCCCACTTAACAAGTAACAACAATTGAAAAAAAAAAGGCTTAAATAGCTTAATTATGTATAGTGACACAATTACAACTTAGAAGATCTTAACAACCCATGGAAAAAGATCTCTTGTACTTATGTACATGTCGTCAACCTACTATAAGACCCAAAGAAATCATTAAGAGAAATTATATAAAGAATCCACTTGATTGAAACTTCATTTTATAAACTAGTGTAGTGATTAAGGCCTACATAATTAAGAACATGGAATAAACTCAAGATTTAGTATTAAATATGGAAACACAAATGTTAGTTAACACAACAATAAAATCCCTTATTAACCAACTTGAGAATATGATCTTACCTTCCTTTGGAAACTTCATCAGAGATGTAAAACTAGTAAGAAGGAGTTCAAAGGCATTACTTAACATTTTCTTCTCTTATCCTATCATTAAGACATTAGTATTCCATTGTGCTTACTATAAAAATTGTCAATTTTGCACTATAAAAATATTTTTGAAGATGCACTAATAAACATTTGTAGTGTAATGTCTTAAAACATGCTACTGGTTGGGACTTGGTTGAAATAACCTCTCAGCTGAGAAAAGGCTTTTACTCAAGGTTTCATTGTAACTGATTCAAGTTTCTTTGATCTATGCTCTAGTAATTATTTAGCTAAATAGTAAAGCGATTATGACTGATTACAAAATGACATTACAAACAAACAAATACAATTCCTCTTAGATTTCTTGCAAATGAGATATCAAGGAAAAGTTAGGATAATCTTAGCATAGCGCAAAGATTCAATTTCTTTTGAGTATTCATATCCAACAGAAATCGACCTAGCATATATCACTAAGCACAAGTAAGTATCATATCTGAAACATTCAATCCATGCTCCCTAATTACTTAGTTGCATTGCTACAAGGCTATACCAACAAAATTATTGAAGGTGAGGGCTATGGTTATTGAGCACTTAAAGGAAAACAAAATTGCAAGTTTGAAGGACACTTAGAAAATTGCATGTGATTGAATTCAATAGGTAACCAATGTTATAACCATGGCCAGTGTCTTCTAAACTTGCATAGATACTCTAAAATAAATTCAGTAACAAGTTTTCTTGCTAGATAAAGAAGTGAGAAAAGTCCCCAGTAAACATGCACATAGATTTTTGACAAAAGGCTTCAAAGAAAAGTAATAACATGGAATGAAATGGTTATAGGTACCAATGAAATGAATCTATTGAAGGATAATATAACTTAAATACGAAGGGTTGCTATAGGCCATACTATCCAAGCTTTGCCAACATCTTACACGGCCTAGGGAAAAGATGTAGTCATTCAACAAGATTGATTGAAATAATAGAGGAATTTCGTAGATAGCTATTTTTTTTACTGGTAATTGCCCATACCAAATTGTGGGATTACACGAAGGTGAAAGTAAAAGGAGACACAACAAAACATACAAGACACTGAGAACTTAGTAAATTTGAGCGTTGTTGATTACAAGTCTGTCCATCAAATTTATAGATAAAAATGTATTAATTACATACAAACTATAGCATTGTGTTAGTTTTGAAATTTATTATGGTAGTTGTAATATAACTCATCCTAAAGGTTCTAGATGCGGAAGGCAGCAATATTCAGCACGTGGTCAACTGTGGACAATTCTTGAAGGTCTTTGGTTTGTGCCAACAATATTATGCAGATAATTAGCCGATAGGCTATTCTACTTGGGTGAAGCCCACCGGGATTTCCAGCAATCTGATGCCAGAAACCCCAGTGGTGCCGTCAGCTAATTACTATGCCCGGGGAGAAAACGTAGGAGGAATCTGTGGGCGGGAAAGCTCATTTGTACGGTCGATGGTTGGAAAGCACGGAGACACTTGGCAAGGTTCTCCATCCATCCACAACCGTTGATCATTTAACTCTCCTTCCAAAATATCTGCCTTCGGAAGAGACAAGAACGAGGAGAGAGCTAGGGCTACGGGAGGAAAAGAGAGGCCGTTCTTTCTGCAACTCAACTTAACCCTAATCAAGCTGTCCTTTCTGTATTTCGTCCAATCCTTCATTTCCTGCCGCCATTGGTTTCCTTGCCGTTTCTTGGCTGGTTGTTGCTCGCCTGGTCGATGTCTCCTTGCTCGCCTAGCGGTGGCTATCTATTGAGGCGTTTTTGTTCTACCTTTTGGGATTCCTTTGCCGCCCTTTTGGCAGGGGATTTTTGTGCGGCCAAAGACCCTCTTTGCAAGCAGTCTTGCCCTCTTCCTATGGCTTTTTCTGCTAGGTATTTGGTGTTTCACCTAATCTATGCGGTTAAAGGCAAAAGCTAGGAAGTCGAGGTGTGAGCAGATTGAGGGGTTGAGTCCTCTTTACAAATTCAGACCTGTGTGGTTTTAACGAGGGTCTCCCACCTTTTACATTTGGCGCTTCACATTATTAGCAGTTGTATCACTCGTGGGCGATTTGTTTCTTCAAAATCAGTTTTCAAAGAGGTATGTTTTGAGTTCTGTTTCTGTTTCGTGTATCTGAGAATGAAAATTGGGAGATTGTGGTTAAAGTAGGGTTTGAGCTAGTAGTTTTAGGATTTGAATCAATAGATTTAGGGTTTGGACCGATAGTTTTAGGGTTTTGGTGGAAGACCCATTGATTTAACAGCTCTAGATTTTAAATCTATACAAAAGCATAAATCCTTTTGCATTGTATGCTTTGTCATGTTTTTATTTCTCTTTCTAGGACCTGTGTGTGAACCCGTCACTTATGTCGGAATTCTAAAACTTGTCAAGGCATTTTGTTTAGCTATCTGAATTTTACTAAACTAGCCCTTCCTCCCTGGTTTTTGTCATCTGCAATATTATTTTTTCTTTGGGCCCTGTTTTTGATCCCTCTTCTATGTCTGGATTTTCAAACATGTCAAGATGCCCTGTACAATCAGAGTTTTTGTTTGTGTCGGTTTATGACATCTGCAGTGTACCTTTTTAAAATATTTTAAATTTATTGTTGTCTCTATTTTTGCCCTCTCTTATTTCTGGGTTCTCAAAGATGCTAAGGTAGTAATCAGTTTATGATGTCGTATTTGTTGACACTTTCATAATATTGGGGGTTGAAATTTTAAATCATTGTTATGTTTTTACCTTTCAATTTATGTTGTTGTAGTTTGTGCTATTGAGTTTTGTAGGGTGGCTATGCTCTGAAGGATGTTTTCTTGCAGAATTGTAATTTTAAGGGGTTTGTGCAAGATAGTACTTATTTCACATGTTGCAAGTTTCTTTGAGTGGCACTGCATTGCCATCTCACATTTTCTTTTCTGCTTTTTGCACATTTGACGAGCAATTAGTTGGGTTCTATATTGAACTATTCAACATAAGGAATTATTTTGGGAATTCATGTAATTTAAGATTATTTTGGGAGTTCATGTAATTTATTCTATTTCTGGAGTCTCGACGAGTTTTTTGCCACCTCCAAGTTTGAGTTAAAGGCTGGGCTGCCAAGTTTTAGCCAAGTCCGAATTTTTGAACTATGGTTCACCATCACAACCCCAGCTAAATTTTTCCCAGCTCGAGCTTCTCCACTCACAATGTATGCCAAGTGTGGATGTGTAGAGAGTTTTATAAAAGTGTATGAAACAATCCCCAAAGCAGATGTTGTCTCATGGAATACAATGATTGCAGGATATGCCCAAAATGGGTACAGTGAGGAAGCTCTGCAACATTTTGTTCAAATGCTTCATGTAATCCCAATACTAGATTTTTTCACCTTTTTCTCTAAATCAAGTTGTAATTGATTTTGGATATGATGTATCATGTCATTAAATTCTCAGTTGTATACAGATGCTTTTTCAAATGTGCATTTATTTTTTTGTTAATTGAAGATAATTGTCAATGATGCTTGGTTTAAATATTTTTAACTGTTGGTGGTCAAAACATGGTTATGAACGCTGAGTGCAAATAAGGTATCAGATTCTCCTATGCATTTGACCAAAATGCTTTAATATTTTTTACAACATATTATAGATTTTTTTTGCTATAGTATATGGCCTCATTGTTCTTGGATATTTAGGTCTATAGTCACTCGAGGGCTTGCAAGTCATGACAGGAAATATCTGTCCTTGTTAAAAGTTATATTCTTGTTCAAGGAAAAATTGTATGTAATTGTTATATGGGAAAATTGAACTTCCAGATCTCCAAATAATAATGTACCATTAATAGCAAGCTTCAAAAATGGTATGATCAGGGCATCAAGCCTCTACTTAACATTTTGTGTAATATAGTTTTTAGATGAGCATGACTAGATAACAAACTAACATTTAAATCTGTGGAGTATTAAGCAAATAAAATTCTTCTCTTCACTCTACAAATATAACTACACATTCTAATGCTTTTTCGGTGACTTAGTTTATGTAGGTTTTATTTTAATTTTCTCTTTAGGGATGTAAAAATATATTTATAAAAGGTCATGGTTTGGTAGAAACAAATAATATATATGATAAATAATATAAGGGTGTGGGTTTTTATTTTAAAAATTTTGGTAAATCCAAGACACTTGAAATATTAATTTTAAGAGCAATCTCATATAGAGGTTGTATTTATGTCTAAAATTTTAATTTTAATATTCATACAAGCATTTCTATTTAGAAATAGCTGATTTGATTCATATTTATATTTTGTTTATTTGATAATATTATGGCATATTTGAAAATATTTATTCAGCTTCAACTTATTTATATTGTTCGAGTAATCTATTATTAAACTTTGTGAGGTGGTTGTTGTTATTGTTTTGTGTGCTTGTGTGTCCAATACACACTCGCTTCACCTTCATTTAATCTTGGTGATCAAAAAGTAGTAATCTGTTTTATAAAAAAATATTGAAATCATTATAATGGTATTATAAATTTGATCTTGTTAGCCTAAGGAAAGAATGGTAAAGATGAAGAAAAAATAAATTGAAGGATTTTTTAAAAATTAAATAATCCTAATGACCTTCCACAACTCTTCGGCGTACCCATTGCACACTAAGGTGCGATCGCTAGTAAATATTACATATGTCTGGAATAATGTGCAGATCTAATCTAGATTTTATAGAATTTATGACAGAATAACCAGTAAATTTCAATTTGAAAATTATCTATTTTGGGACATTCAATTTTACACGATCCGAGACTAATGACCGTATGTAATTTTAAATGATTTGAAAATGGTAAGATGAATAGCAAGATTAGAATACTAATTTGCAAAATATATATTTTCTTATAGAATAATGAGTAGCTTTCAATGGAAAAATTAATTGGTACACCTTACTAGGTGTTTAATTGGTTTAATATTTTCCAATATTGAGACTGAAATTAATTTGAGAAAATTAGTTAAGTTTATGAGTGAAGACAACTGTAGTTGTTTTGCATGGTTGCAAATCATTAAAAGTTTTTAAATTTTAATTGATAATTATATTAATAATAATAATGTAATCATTACGAAAGCATTGATGTGTATGGTTTGGAGGAAAGAAGGGTCCCTTCTTTGTCTCCAAATCTTTAGCAATGTAAATGATATTTTATGTAATATTCAATTGTTTGCCACTTAATCACATTATTTAAAATTAGTATTAGAATTAGAATTAGCATAAGGTTAGAGTTATTAATATCTGGCTATGCCCTTTGGGATTATTAGGTAGAAAATAAATAAATAAATAAAAAATATAAATATACAAAAATTATTAAAAATTATTTATCTTTAAAAAATTTGAAAAGATTTTTTATTAGTTTTTAATTTAATTTTTTAAATCATTTTAAAATAAAAATCAATGAATATATGAATTCTAAACATTCATTAATGTAAAATATAAATATTAAAAATTACTTAATTTTTATTTTTAAACATATTTTTTATAAACAAATTCTAAATAAAAATTATACATTTTAAAAATATAATATTAATATTAAAAACTAAACTATATGAATTACCTAATAAAATAATTTAACATCTTTTTAATAAACAAATTCTAAATAAAAATTATACATTTTTAAATTATAATATTAATATTAAAAACTAAACTATATTGATTAC
>VDFB02209216.1:0-12542 GCA_007258455.2 Sequoia sempervirens | reverse complement strand
AAGGATCCGGCGGGTCCACTCGAGGACGACCCGGGCAGGTCCGCCCGCAACCAGGTGGGAGCCCGCCCGAACCAAGATGAGGTTAGGGATCCGGTAAGGGGATAGAGGAAGATGGTGCAAAAGAAGCTGAAGTGATGATGACAAGGTAGATGGCATTGGGTGGCATGGAGAGTAGCCTATAGCTAGATACCAATGACAAGGGATTATGTGATGGGATGAGAGTAGAGGATGGGGGGGAGGAAAATGATTGTTTGGATGGACGATGAGGAACAGGTGGCCAGATGGATTGATGACAAGGGATTCTATGATGGAAGGATAAGAAGATAGGGATGGGAAGATCAAGGGACATAAGAACGCAAGATGGATGGAGTGGATGAAGGATGGAGAAAAGGTTACCAGATGGATGGATGAAAAGGGATGCCAAGATGGAAGGAATGATGTCTCCAAGGACTATATCACAAAGGAAGATAAATGCCCCCACTAAATGTCATGTATAATGAGGCATGAGAGATGGAAGATGGGAAAATGAAGGAGATAACTGGAGGAGGATTGGATGGGTGATTAAGGGATATGATAGAGCATGTGTGAGGGGAATGTATACCAAGAGGTGTCCAAAGCATGCATAGATAGGTGCCCCTATTTTTATTTTATTTTTTATCAAGATCACAAGAAGAATGGAAGGATGGGATAAATGAGATATGCCAAGCAGGATGTGTAAGATAGGCAAGATGGAGGGGATGAATGGAAAGGACGTATAGCAAGAAGACGGGTGCATAGCTAGAAGCATAGCGGATGGAGGGAATGCATATCAGGAAACTACCCCCAAGTGTAGATGGGGATTTACACATGATGCCCGTTTGCCAGGTTTTCATCATGGTACTTATCCAAGGTGCTTGTTTGCCAAGTTTTCACCATTGGATAGATTATTTCAATTTTTATTTTTATTTTTTTGACTTTTTTTTGATTTTTTTGGATTTTTTTGGCTTTTTGGATAGCATGTGGAAGGAGATGGATAAGGATACAGAGGTGAATAAGTGGATTTAGAAGGCATGTGATAAGGATATGGATGAAGGACTCAAGCATCAAGTTCCATATAGGATATTAAGAGCTCATGTTCGAACCGATTATTGGATGTTGGTACAACCTTATTAGGAGAAATGGATTATGCAAAAGGATGAATTAGAGGGATTTGATGGGGGAGATATGTGGGATAATGGATGGGATGCTGCAAGGGGTATGGATAGAATGATGGGGTGGTGATTTCAGGACCAACATTGGCACATATGGTGATGGATGTGAAAAGATAAGAGGATTAATGGATGGAGAATGTGGGATAATGGAGGAGATGGAATAGTGAATTTTGGGACAAAGGGACCCAAAACAGACTTAGGAGATGAAAGGGGTGTATGATTAGCTTTTGGATTAGCAACTTTGGATGTTCTTACAGATTTTTCATTTGATGGCATTGCATATTTTTTTTCTTAGGATCCACATGGTTTTATGTTTGCTTTGGAGTGGACTGGCCAAGCGATGGGTTTGATTTGGATTGTGGATTTGATTTTTCTTTTCTTCAACATGTCGTTTAGAGGGGACATGGGGAGCTTTAGATTCATGTGGATGTTTGGATTTATGTAGTTTTACTTTAGCATCCAAAGTGCTTTTGGTAGCAATGGGATGGGTGTGAGGAGATGGATGATGTGGAGCGATGAAGGTAGGATTATGGGGATTACATGTAGATGGAGAATGTGTAGGTATGTGCCTTTGTTGATCCTAATTAGGGGATATGCGAAAGGGATTTTTATGATGGATGACATGGATCGGTGTTGGATGGATGAACGGATGAGATGGAGGAGGTGATCTTGGGATATACGTACCCAAGATGGATAGAGTAGATGAAGGACATGAGATGGTGGATGGAGGGATGTAAGGACCCAAAATGGATGGAGTAGATGAAGGAGGAATATGGACGGTTGTTTTGAGGTGATATGATGAAGGAGGAGGGATGGCAGCATATGATCTAGTGGAGCGATGGGAAGAGCCGACATTTCTTTTGGAAAAGGCTCATTGAGGACGTCTAGAGGTTGTACCAACATCTTTAGATTGTGAGTCTTGGTTAATAGATCCAAGACCTTGCATGCATATTTGTTCTTTGACTTGGATGGGCTCTAAAATACCTTGCTCATGAAGTCCTAGACCTTTTCCTTGATAGTTCATTTTCTTGAGCATGCAATCCATGATAGGATTTCTATTATTCTGAAAACATGATGCGAGTCCATTATTAGGTGGAGGATGATGGGTGGTAAATATACTATGCTTTTCTTCTGCAAGGAGGCCACCATGGAAGAATGTGAGAGTACCAAGTGGATATGCAAGCGATGTGGGGATAGTAGTTTTAGGCAATGATGGGGGATCATAAGAGGGAGATGATGGGGTAACAACATTTGGATGGGTGGTATCAGGGGAGGGATCAAGGGATATGATAGGATCTGGATTTGTGGTAGTGGGCTCATGCGATTGAGATTTAAATGAAGTGGTGGAATCTTGAATGATGAGGGGATCATGGGATGGAATGGAAGGGGGACTTTGATCTTGAGGTGGACTACATGGAATGGTAGGATCTTGATCTGGAGAAGGGGATATGTTGGCATGCTTTGGATCAAGCTCTTGGCATGACTCATCATGTGCAGGAGGCATGATAATGGAGTCTTGGAGGGACTCTTCAAGTGGGGAAGATGGAGGGATGGAGGATTCAAAACATTCATGGGAATGGATTTTAGTGACACTAGGAGTGGGAGAAGTGGATTGGATTTGGGTGTCGTCTATGGGTTCGACAACTCTTGGAGTAGGAAGTGGGTGTTCAATGGATTCAGTAGATGTGATGGTAGGAGATGGTGGCTTAGTGGATTCAGGGGATGTGATGGTTTCGATGGTTTAAGTGGTGCGAGGGGTGGTATCATCAATGATAGGTGTTGGGTGGAGAAGGGTCTCAACACTAATGATCGTGGATGATGGGTTGGGATGGCATGATTCCATAATTTCAAGGTGTGGTGTGGGAGATGTCTTCTTTGTTATAAGTCCTTGGAGAACTTCTAGAGTGAGAAACTTGCATACTCTAGGTTTGGATGGCAAGGTAGGAATAGATGAAGGATTATGGATTAGTGGGGGATTAGGACTAGATATTGGTGGACTAGGATTAGATAGGGGAATGGGAGTAGATGGGGGATTAGGTGAAGGGTTAAGATAGGGGTATTGGCATGGTAAATTAGGACACGAGGATGTGGGTGATGGATTGTAGTAAAGGTATTGGGATGGTGGATTAGGATGGGAAGATTGAGGTGGCAGATGGAGATATGGAACTACGGATGTCAGATTAGGATAAGGATAGGTTGGTGTGGATGTTGGATTAGAATAGGAAGGTGTGAATGTAGGATTAGGGTGAGCATATTGGTATGGAGGATTGGGGTAGTGGGTATATACGGATGAAGGATTGAGATAGGAGGATGTGGACGAGGGATTAGGATGGGGGTATTGTGATGGCAGACTAGGATAAGAGGATGCAAGTGTTGGATAAGAGGATGATGTAGATGGAGGATATGATGGATATGATGGGTATCCCTTGTCAAAGGTATCATAAGGAGCATGATTAGGCATGGATGAAGACATAATAGGATAACTCGAAGGGATGATTGGATTTTGGAAAGTAGGTGGAGAAAACTTACTAGCAATGATAGTGTCAAGGGGATCCATGTCACATTCTTCTTGATCAACAAGACTTTCATTATCATCGTCGACGTAATTAGGGTTTTCTTTGACCACTATTGATGGAGGATAAGAATTCATGATGATGAAAGGAAAAAAAGGATGGATCAAACCTTTTGGATGGGAATGGATTAAAGCTCAAATCAGGATTTAGGTCAAGCTTAGATCAGGATTGGATTAAAGCTCAGATTAGGATGATTGGATGATGGGATTGATTCAAATGATTGGATTTGATTATCAAAGGATGATTACGACACCGAATCTGCTTCAAGATGGAAGTAGATTGATTGGGTCAAAGGTGATTGGATAAAGATGTGATTGGATTGATCGATTGATTGATAAGATCGACTGATGGATCAAATAGGATGATGAGAGGGACTACAAACCTCATTCAGAGATTATCCTAGGTGACGTAGGATATTGATTGATCAGATTAAAGGATAAATGGATGATTGCGGCACTGAATCCACTTTGAGATTGAAAATGGATTCATTGGGCTGATGATGATGATTGACTTAGGATGGATGACAATCCTAAGAGGATGTTGATGATGACAATCAGATCAGACACTTAGGTCAATTTGGATAATAACTCGAGACAAAGTTTAGGGGATTTGGATGGGGAAAATGATGATTTGATTAGAGAAATGGATGATAGAAATGGATGAATGAATACTCAAAATGAGTAAATGATTGATCGAAATAGATGAAAGACTAATCGAAACGAGTAAATGATTGCTCACAACGGATGAATCATTCTCAAAATGAGAAGATGAAGGTTTGGGATAGCTGAAAGATTACTCAGAATGAGTAAATGATTGATTAGGACTATTGAATAAGAGTTCAAAATGATAGGAAGGAGGTTTGAAACATTTATTCAGAACGAGTAACTGGATGATAGGAACGATAGAATGAGAGTCCAAAATGATAGGTGAAGGTGTGAAATGGATGAATGTTTACTTAGAAAGAGTAAACGGATGATCAGAATGATAAAACAAGAGTTAAAAATGATGAAAGGATGTGTCAAATGGATGAACATTTACTCGGAATGAGTAAACGGATGATCAAAATGATAGAACAAGAGTTTGGAATGATGAAAGGATGTGTTAAATGGATGAACGTTTACTCAGAACGAGTAAACAGATGATTGGAATGATAGAACAAGAGTTTGCAATGATGGAAGGATGTGTTAAATGGAAGAACATTTACTTGGAATGAGTAAATAGATGATCAGAATGATAGAACAAGAGTTTGGAATGATGAAAGGAGGTGTTCAATGGATGAACGTTTACTCAAAATGAGTAAACAGATGATCAGAATGATAGAATGAGAGTTTGGAATGATGAAAGGAGGTGTTAAAGGGATGAACGTTTACTTAGAGTGAGTAAACGAATGATCAGAATGAAAGAATGGCTACTCAGAATGAGTAAATGACTACCCACAATGGATGAATGATTCTCGAAATGAGAAGATGAAGGATCAAAATGAATGATAGATTACTTGGAACAAGTAGATGATTGATTGGGACTGTTGAGGAGGGAAGGTATGGCTCCAGAGGAGGGCAGGTATGGCTCTGAAGTATGGTTTTCTGGAAGGGATGTCTAGAGGGGATGCCCTGGTCTCGTAAGGGAAGGTTTATGACAAAATATTGAGAGAGAATGGTAGGGTATGCCTCCCTCAAGGAGGCGGATGGTGAAGAAAAAGGTGCCCTAAGCAACTTCTCAAAAGTATGAAGTGGTATATGTCATTTGAAAGAGCACAAAAAATCAAGAAGATTGGCACTTGAACAGAGGAAAATAGGTTTACAGTGTGGAAATGGCAGGGCATATATGGCTATCTATCAGGGAAAATCCACCTGTCTATAAGGTCAGGTCCGCCCTTGTGGGAGGTCAGGTCCGCCCAAGGAGAAAAATTGATCAAAATAGGTCACAACAAGCCTGAAACAGGCTGGTCAAAAGGTCAAGTTTGCCCCTGGATGTGGGAAAGTCCACCCAAGGAGAAAAAACTAACCAAACTAGGTCAAAACTGACTCTAAAAGGACTTATTTTTAGGGCAATTCCACCCCTAGATGAGGGAAAGTCCACCAAAGGAGCAAAAATTGATGAAACTGGGTCAAAAACAAGCTCCAAAGCACCAGTTTTTAGGGCAAGTCTGCCCCTGGATGAGGGAAAGTCTACCCAAGGAGCAAAAACTGATGAAACTGGGTCAAAAATAGGCTCTAGAGGACCAATTTTTAGGGCAAGTCTTCCCAAGGAGCAAAAACTAATGAAATTAGGTCAAAATCAAGCTCTAGAGGACCATTTTTTAAGGCAAGTCCACCCCTAGATGAGGGAAAGTCCACCCAAGGAGCAAAAACTGATGAAATTAGGTCAAAATTAGGCTCCAAAGAACTAATTTTTAGGGCAAGTCCACCCCTGGATGAGGGAAAGTCCACCCAAGGAGCAAAAATTGATTAAAATGGGTCAAAAACAGGCTCCAGAGGACTAGTTTTTAGGGCAAGTCCGCCCCTGGATGAGGGAAAGTCCACCCAAGGAGCAAAAACTGATGAAATTAGGTCAAAATAGGCTATAAAGGACTAATTTTTAGGGCAAGTCCACCCTTGGATGAGGAAAAGTCTGCCCAAGGAGAAAAAAGTGATGAAATTAGGTCAAAACCAGGCTCCAAAGAACTAGTTTTTGGGGCAAGTCTGCCCCTAGATGAGGGCAAGTCCGCCCAAGGAGCAAAAACTAATGAAATTAGGTCAAAATCAGGCTCCAAAGAACCAATTTTTAGGGAAAGTCTGCCCTTGGATGAAGGAAAGTCTACCCAAGGAGGGTTTAATTTGAATTTTGAAAAAAAAGACCAAGGAAAAGGACTGAAAACACAATAGTCATCAATCGAAAGGCTATGGTAAAGTGAAGCAAAGCAGACAATCACTAGTTTCCCACAAATAAGATAATTCAGACAACATGAGCCTAAGTCTAGTAGAGGGTTATAGCTGACAAAGTCCTCTAATCTAGGATGAACATGGTTACTAGGGAGTCCTCGATACACACCCGGTACGTGAGGCCCAAACCATGAACACCAACCCATTACAAGCATGAGTCAGGAACCTAAAAAGCTCAGACCAACTCTTCACATCATCCTGATGCTTTTCCAATTACAATGTGGTTGGATTGAGGTACAAATTTTGCTCTCCCCCCTTTATATACCCTGCCAGTATGCGTGGTTGGAATCATCCCTTGGAGTGATGAAATCCCCAAGTAGGTCCTACTAAGAAAAGTAAAATGGGTAGACTCAAAAGAAGTGGCAAGCTACGATTTCTCGTCACCTAGGATTGCCAAATGGTGCAAGGGGATTGGATACGTCAAATAGCTCACCCAAAAACACAACATACAAGGTTGATTGATTCCTTTTAATTAAACTGTGTTCCTAATTAGGGGGTAAGAACCCTTAAAATAGCAAAAAAATTGCTAAAAAGCTAAAATTTTACCTTTTCAAAAAAGCTATATGGGGAAAATCCGCCTATCGGTGAGTACAGATATGGCTATTTCGGGAAAATCCCGCTCTCTGTTAGGTTGGGTCCACCTGTGTGTTAGGTCAAGTCCGCCCCTCCGTGAAAAAGTTCCAAAAAATAATTTCTGGAGTCTGGGGAGGGTAGGTCCACCCCTGGAGAGGGTCAGGTCCGCTTGTGGAGGGCGGGTCTGCCTGTATGTAAGGTTAGGTCCGCCCCTCTATGAAAAAGTTTTGAAAAAAGACTTTCTGTAATCTGGGGAGCGCAAGTCCACCCTTGGAGAAGGTCATGTCCACCTATGGAGGGCGGGTCTGCCCCTCTGTGACTTGTACCTACAAAAAGTCAAAAAATAGCAAACGTAAAAGCAAGAGACCCATTTGTGGGTCCCATCGGGCATGCCAAAAATGTGATAGGTCAAATTTGGGTGGTAGAAAATGAGCAGAAAACAAAGTAATGCAAATACCACTAAGAACAACCTACACCTCAAGATTAGCCTAGTTGGAATCAACACAAAACAAAAACAACAAATGAAACCTTTTACCTTATTTTGAATCAATCCTTTGGTTGGCCATTCGATCTTTAGTGTTGTGTGCTCCTTGGATGGCAAGAGATGCAAGCTAGATGATGATATGAAGGTGAATGCAAGTGAGTACAAGCATGAAAATGGCTAAGTATGGATTCTAGGAAAAATTTGCAAGAGTTTGGCTATAATACATGATCTCTCCAAAATGAGAGAAAAGAGAGGGTATTTATAGAGATTTTGAAAATCTCTAGGGAGATGGACGATCAAGATTGAGCCACCAAGATCAAGATGTAGGGCTAAGGTGAGTTGAGAACTCACAAGCCCTCACATCTTGACATGTAGCAAGTGATATGACTTAAAAAGGGTGATGTGTACATGAGGTGGAAGGATAGTACATGACATGGAGGGAGTACAAAGTACCTTGGGATTGGGACAAGATCTCCTCATAAAGGAGGTACTTGTCCCCATGTGGGTGAGAGGACAAGTGGGAAATTAAAAACTCCTCAAATATTCTCATGGGGATGAGAGGAGGAATTTTAAATTCCAAGGAATGCATTGGGGGATTAAATGTGAATTAAAAATTCACATAGGGAATGGAGATGCCTTGTCTAAAAGGAGAAATTATTTAATAGAGTTGACTTGATTAGACTAATTAATAAAGATTAGAAGAGGGTTAGATTTCACCTGTGACTTGATGTGACAAGTCAAAGATCACATGGGGAAGAGAAAAAGGAATTTAATATTCCTTGGAAGGATAAAAGAAATTAAAAATTCTTTGAGAGGTTGATTAGGCTAGTTAATGAAGGATTAGATGTGGGTTAGGTGGCTAAGAGAGATTAGAGGCCAACTTGCAAAAGTTGGAGGATGTAACACATCATAATCAAGGATTAGGCATTGCACACCCCTAATGATGAGATTAGAAAATGGATTAGGATTAGATAAAAAATGATGGAGGATGTGACATAAAGGGAATCAAATAAATGACATTTATTTAATTCATTTGATGAAAGGGGGAAGGTATTTAATTATTTAACTAGATACCTTAGGGATTAGAAGAACTTTAGAGGGATTAATTAAATAATAGTGATATTAATTAATTAATGCAAATAAAGCGAAGCTTAAATGAAAAGGGATAAATTTGGATAAATCAAGTGTCCAAATTTATGTGTCTACACCTTGAACCTATGTGTAACCCTTACACAAGTCTAGCCTTGTTCCTAAAATTTTTTCCATATTCGTTCAACTTATTCTAGAATACCCACTTAGTACTAATCGCATTCTTGTTTTCTAGTCTTGGGACGAATTCCTAATTCAAATTCTTCTCTATTTGATCCAATTTTTCCTTTATTTCTTTGATACAAGTATCATCTTTACATGCCTCAGTCACTATTTTTGGTTCCTATTGGTGTTTTTTAAATACCAAGTTGATCTCACAAATAACCTATGGAATTCCCATGTTCCAATGTTCATCTATTTGGAGGGATTGGACAATGAATCAGTGAAAGTTACAACTTTCCTCCTAAAATTTGGGGTTTGTAAAACCCAAGAGGGTGATCAGTACAATGTATTTTAGATACTCTTGTGCCTATTATTTCATACATTACAAATAACAAATTCATTCCCATAATCACCACTTGATGGATAAGAATTTTAAAGACTTCACAGATCTTTAAAGTATTTGACAGTCAAAGCAATGGAATGCAAGTTTTAACATGAACTTCATGAAATAAAACCTCAACTTAAATGGAAATTTATTAATTGTTCTCTGATTGTGAATGATCCTAGAACTTATAAATTCATACACAAATTCATAGCCAATGCCTTATCTTAGGGAATTGAGTTTAACTTACTACAAACTATGTAACACCCCTCCATTTTGGCCCCTTTATCAACAGTGTTCTTCTTTGTATGTTGTTTTGTTTATGTTCTGACTTTAATACTTGGTTACTTTTGACCGCTAAATGTTAAGTGATGTAATCATTATATTTTGATGTGATGGAATTTTACTCCGATGTTATCATTATGGCATGTTTTGAATTAGCATAGAAGTTATTTAATTAAAAATGCCTTATGCTTTTATTGCATTGTTGATGTTAGACTCATCAATTAAAAAGTCTATATTGGTGAAGGGGATGGGATTGTATCACTCACTTGCGAGCACCCTATGATTCCGAGATTTCCTCTTCATGGTGTGTTTAGCAATACGTAACTCTTTGCAGGTAGCCTTCGTTTGGTTACGTATTGCTATTGGAACCAAACTAGGAACTTTGCTTAAAAAGTTTGAGGTCGATTTTAGTTTTGATCTAAAACCCACAGTTCACTGCTGTCGCTTTCTATGCGCAGGCGGAACCCGGATTCAAAACGATAAAAGAGAGACTTAGTGCAAAGTTTCTTGTTTGTTCCCCATTCCACTTTGGCATCCATGCCTTCCAATTACCAATTTGGTGAATACTCAATTACATTTTGATCCGGCGTGTGACCAACTGCAGTATTTGGAACATTTTTACGAGCTAGAGCATAAGTAACTTTGAGAGAAGCACGATTTGGTTGCGGGCACGCGTTGGTCAGCGGATTCTTGTCAAAGATTCAACCTTTCTTGGTGGCATTTTGAGGTAGGTGGTTTCCTTTTTGTTTGTGTTTTCCTTTTAAATGGGTTTGTTTGTGTGTTCGCCGTTAGACTTTCTTTCAAGGATCGCCGGCTTGTTTCCTTGATTTTACATTCACGGCTTGTTGTTTGGTTTGGTTGTGTATTCTTCTCGTTTTTCATTTTGTTTTGGCTTTTGTCATTTTTTGTGCGATGTCCCATGCATAGTGCCCTAGTAAAACCTTTTTTTGTTCCTAATTCTTTTCTTGTCTACCTTCCGGTGGTGCAAAATTTGACTAAGTATGGAGAGTTACATTGAGGGAATGGAGAATGAAATTTTTGAACCAAGTTTGGATGTCTTGAATGCTAATGATACATTGCTAATTGATGTTTTTTTATGTTGACAAGCATATATGGAGAAAAATGGAGTGGTGTTTCATGAGATGAGACCTCGTGAGGAGTAGATCATACTCCATGAACACCCAATACCAACTGAAGGTCTTCTAAATCAGGTGGTGTCTTTTCATTACCCTTTGTGTTTTAATGATTTTTAGTTTGATTATGACGTTGGGGAGAATATCATGTATTTGTGGGTAGATCATGACAAGACTGAGAACCCACAACTGTTAATATTTCAAACTTTATACCCTCAAAATGAATTTAATGCACATAAACTTTACATTTTTGAGTATAAAGATAAATTTGCTAGGTTTAGAACTGTACCTAGTAAGTTAAGATGTCTACACAGTGAAAAATCAGTCAGGTGAATGTACAAATTTTTACGCTTTTATATTTTGTAGAGCTGGTTTTGGAGTTATTTTAGTATTAGTATTGGTTAGTATTAGTTTTCTACTTTACTTAGTCAGTTTGTTTCTTGGTTTGTTTTGTTGTTTTCTATTTTTTTTTTTTTTTTGATCTGTAAGGTGAAATATTTTATATATATTTAGAGAAATATACAATCGTCTGCTATGCAGGAATAATTTCATTGATAACCTTCAGTTAGCCAAAAAACTAACAAGGAAGAGTTCAATCCAGTTCCATATTGGAAGCACCGAACAAGGGATATAAACATAGTCTATCTTCCACAAATTTACAAAAAACTTATCACCAGTTCGAAGAAACAGCTAAAACCAAGACAAGAACAAGCAAAAAAAACCTGACGGACAGCAACCATTCCCCACTAAATCACCAGAAACCGTTAACCTCTGCAAAACAGATGAAACCTTCCACCCAGTCTGTTCTCTCCACTGACACTAACTTCACTTTTTGCTTCAGAAACTCCACTGCCACTTCTGCAAGCTTACGATGCCGAGATAATTCGGGGCCTTTGAGATCCAGAAGATAAGGATAAATCTTGATTGCATCATCCGATTCCCACATGGAAGCAAGGTCCGCAGGCACCTTAATGTCTTCCCAAGAGAGTCGCTTTAAGAGGTAATAATACGTTAATGCCCCGAAAGCAGTCATTCTAAAACATTCGGCGACCATCAATTCTTTTAGCCATGTCTTCTAAAGTAACTAAGAAAGTGAGGCGAGAAACCCGATGAAATTTTGGGCATTGGTCGAAGTGGGTGAATTTCTTTTGGCGCTTCTAAATGTCCCTTTCCAAGGACCATCTTCACTGCTGCAATCGACACCGGGTCGTCCTCGAGCAAGATGCGTTTTAGACGCTGGTCCGTTACCTCCCGAAAGGCAATTTGCCTTTCCGTTGCCGTTAAGGAGACAGGAGTATCGACACCGAAGGATTCAAGACCTTCCGCCGATATGATAATGGTGAACTTCGACTTCGATTGTCGCTCCATTGCCAGAGAAATGCCCGATGCACCCTGCAACATAAACACAAAGGCAAAAACCAAGGAGCCGAACCTAAATTTAGGAACGGACTTCATGAGTTTGATATACAACCTGAATAATGGTCCGTCAGACATCGTATACGGAAACAGATTAATGGCGATGCAAAACTGTCCTTTGCATGAGTAGAAATACATCCCCCGTCTCTTCAACTGAGAACTGTGATCAATGCAAGTTATGGTGATTACCACACGGCACGTCCGCGCACAGAACAAGGGAAACCGTGCGCTACGTGTCCCTCAGATGGCGTAGTGATAATTGAGCCCATCATGCCTCTAAGCCCACTCCAAAAAAATTGAACTAAATAACAGCCGATTAACCTACAATGAACCT
>VDFB02209215.1:0-14397 GCA_007258455.2 Sequoia sempervirens | reverse complement strand
AATACATGTGACAGAAAGGGTTTTTTCTTTGGAATATGTAGGCAGATGTAGAGTACTGATGAACTACACTTTACCTATCAGCAAAAGAAACCTTATTTCCTTCTTTAACTTTTTCATGTGGAGGGATCACATTCGAGAGAAAAGCATTTAGTGTGGCACATAATATCTTGAATTTTTTTGATTTTGATGCTATCTATCACTGGCAATATGATCCATGTGACACCATTAAATCAATGATTGTGCTCAATAAGAATTTTGGAAGTAGAATTCAACATCAAATTAAATCCTTGCTTGAAAACATGAGAAACAAGGATTCTTGGGATGAGGTCAAAATAGCAATGGAGAAAAGTGTTCCTGAGAATGGTATTTCTTTTGAACAACTGTTAGTAGAAATTTTGGCATTGCATCGAAAGACAATTAGGAGGTACAACAATTTTTATGAAAAAAGTCATAAACCATCTAGTAGAGTAAAAATGCCAAATTCTCTAGAGAAGGAAGTTATAGAAAAATATTAGTCATGATCAAAAATTACTACCTTTTGGTCTATGAGGAAGGAGCTAGGTGATCCAAGAGCTCTTGCAGAGTATGGAGATAATGAAGAAGATCGTGAGTCTAGCAAATTTTGGAATATAGAGCATCCAGATGAACCAGAAGATAAAGAAAGTGATGATGAATCTAATGATGATAGGGAAGAAGAAAGCCATGTCAATTTCAAACTTGCTTTAAGTGAGGCCACAAAAGAAGCATGTACTACAAGAGCAGCCATAGCTAAAAAAATGGGTTATGAAGGTGGTCCTTTGGGGTCCCAAAGACAAGGCCCTTGGATGGTAATAGATGTAGAGGATAGAAGACTAGTTGATAAATTTGGCGTTGGGGTTGGAGGTGAAAAAGTTGACCTAGGGCATATAGGTCAATTTTTTAGAGCTTCAAATCCTCATCCCCATGGTCAGACGCAACCACAACTAGGACATGCCCATGTGGTGGAGAGTTTCTTAGCGTAAATCGGCACCACCTCTGCATGGTATGACGTCTGGCGACCAGGCGTGATTTTGATAGGTCCAAGTCACACTACCAGTGGATCCACCATAAAGGATTTATTTCCAAGCACTCCCCACTACCAGTTAGTCTAGTTGTGACATCATTAGCAACTGCAAGTACTCCTATTCCTTTGCCATTCAAGAATTCCATTGTTCTTGCATCCCTAGGTTTTGATTACATTGAAGAGTTTAAAAAGAAATCAGAATTGAATAAAAAATAAAAGAAGTAACTAATGGAGAATGTGTCTACTATAAATTCAAATCCTGCAACAACCATGGTATTACCCACATTTGACACAAATAAAGAAATCATGGAGTACACAATTCTTGTTCCCACAGTTCAAAACAAACCAGCAAATCAGATGGCTCCATCTGAATTCTAGCTGAATAATATTCAATTGGATTTTTCTGGACTCAGAAATACTGACAAAATTAATGTATCAAAGAAGAACAATGAATTGGTGTACACATCATTGTTAAAGAAAGATAGAGAGAAAAAAAGGTTGCAAACTCAAATTGAAAAGTTGCAGGAAGACCTAGCAAATGAGAAAGCAAAGCTCATAAAGAAATAGATAACAAGAGCAATGAATTAGAAAAAAGAATAAAAAAATATGCCTCTACATCAACAAGCAAAGAGGATAAGCAAAATGAGATTGCAGTGAATGAACTGAAGCAAAGGCTAGATAAGAGTAGCAAGAAATATGATGAGAAAAAATCCACTTCAGAAAAATTAAGACTAAGCATTGTGAATGGAAATGCACAGTGGGAACAAAAATTGGAGAAGGAGAGAAAAATAAATGAAAGATTGGAGGCAGAGTTGATGGAAGCAAAAAATGAAATTAAGTCTTGTCAAAATAAGTTATCTCCATTTTGTAGAGAAACAATGAGGCATATGAAATAAAAGATCTCGGATGAAATAATGTAGAGGATTGATCATTTGTGTGACATGTTTCAATTGATTGATTCTATCAAACAACATCATAAGAAGCTCAACAAATATTTAATGGACAACAAAAATGTGTTGGCATTAGAGAAATCAACAAATCAAATTCAACAAACATTCTACAAAGCTAGTGACAATTTTTTAAAATCAAAAGGGATTACTAATCGGCTTGCTACATCAATGACATCATCTATCATTGAAAAGTGTTTGAGAATGCGTGAAACAAAGGAATATTTTCATTTGGTTGCATACAAGATGAAGTTCAGATGAATGAAAAAGTAAGGAACTTCACAGAGCTTGGTTTGCCAAATGCTTTTGACACAAATGAGTGATTCATTGGAAAGAATGATTTCAGAAAGATGGAGGATGCAAGGAAGATTGATTTGGACCAATTTCATCATAACCTAGATGTGGTCAACTATTTGGATTCCATCAAACCATTGCTAACCCTGAATGCAAAATTGACTGAAGAATCCAAGACAGGTTCCAATTTGAATCATGAATTATTAACAAATCTTCAAGTCAAACAATATTAGTTAGAACAAATGGAAATTCCACCACCTGAAGAGTGGAAGTTGCTAGAAAATGTGATGTAGTGATTTGATTTTTGATAATATGAGTTTCCAAGTTCCAACTCAGCTTTGTGCAGAGTTGTCTTTGAGCAAGATTTTGTATTGTCAATGCCTCTATGTATTCCTTCATGCGATAATCAATTTGAAAGCTCAAATTCAAACTTTAGTAATGTGTTGATGTTCAATTATCTGTATTAGGGGTTTGGCTGATGCAGTAAGGATCTTTTGGGGAAAACTTTGATGTTCCTCATTAGAGCAAAAAATCTTTTATGCTTTGAAGTTTGTTTTAAAATTATCTTTCAATATAGAAACTCATATGGTGAAGTTCATGTAGACATAATCTTTATGTTGTGGTGTATGGATTTATTATGTTTATTCTAAATATATTACCAACGAGTATCTATGTTGTTGTTTTGGATGTTTAATAGATTGCATTGTTATCAAATGTTTATCTTTGAATGAATGCTTATGGCAATCATTGAGTTTAGTTAAAGAAATTTATTAGTTTTGAAGTGATTCAATTCTTTGTGCTTTAGTTTATAGTTTGATCTTTCATATTGGCATGCCTTTCAAAGCTTTCTAGTTAAAAGATACACCTTTCTTTGCTTTTTGGTTAAAAGCAACCTAAATTTCTATTCATTGCATATCATAAAAGGTAGTTTCCACCTTGTAAAATAAGCAGAGAATCAATATGAAATTTAGGTGATTTGGTAGTTTAAGCTTTTATTGTTTAAGTTGTGTGGATGTCATCATTATATATAACCTATTTATGTTGAACTGTTAGCTTTTGTTAACTTATAACTTATACTTGTTATGGATGTTGAACTATTAGCTTTTGTTCAAGGAATGGATTAATAATATTCCTTTTAGTTATTTATCAAAGATTGTGTGAATGGAAATGCAATAGGAATTTATAAGTAGTGTGATAAGTGTTGTTCTTTAAAAATGATGCAGAATAACTGTATACGTCTAAAAATGGTCATGATTAAGCTTGTTAATTAATTAAATATGATTTATTTAATTAATTCCTCTAATGTCATCAACATATAAATAAATTTAATTATTTATTTATATCGTTCATTTTCTAAATTCCTCTACCTTAAATTAAATAAATTACTAACATTTCCATCTTTTCGCTTAATTAAATTAAATAAATTTTTATAATTTATTTATATTTAATTATCATCTTATTCTAGAATTTAAATATTTTTAATATTTAAATAATAGAATATCTTCTTCATCTCATCTTTTACCTTTCGCTTGATTAAATTAAATAAATTTTTATAATTTATTTACATTTAATTATCAGTCTATCCTAAAGTTCAAATATTTTGAATATTTGAATAATGGAATATTCTTTTTCCCCGATTAAATATTAAATATTTTAATTTAATATTTTCCACCTCACCCTATTTTCATTTTAAAACATAATTAAAATAATTTATTTAATTATGTGGGTTTCCATTTTCATCTCCACTTCCCAAATTTCTAACTCATGCTAACTCACCCTTTCAAATTTGCATCTCATCCTTCGAAATGGAAGTTTCCCTTCGAAACTCAATGACGAAATTCGAAGAAATGGGAAACCTTCCATTCTCCTCTTCCACTTTCGAAAATCTCCCGCCGTCCGTTCGAAACAAGCTTAATCCGGACCGTCGATCAATTTAGCCAATCAAACTCGTTCGAAAACTCTATAAAATCCTGTGCTAATCCAAGCCTTGGTTAATCATCCCACATACATTCTGCATAATCGTTCATGTTTGTACACTTCATATACTCATTAACATAGCCATATTTTCACCAACATTTGCATGCATATTAGTTTTAATATCACAACGATGTCTTTCATTTTAGCATAACCTTTTGCATTTTGCATATTATGCATTTTTATTTTTATCTCGCCTTCATGTCATTGGCCTTTTATGAGCTCTAACTGATCTAAGAGCCATTCAAAGCAACAAAAATGACCGGGCTAGGAGGAGGATAAGATACTGAGAAGCTCGCGTATTACGGTTGCATATTTTGCTTTTCAGCTTTTCGACGAATACCGTCTTGTTAACATGTGTTTGATTTTACTTTATAACTCAATATCACAAGCTACACATAAAATGCAGACGCAATTCATGGGCTTGCCCTGCTTAATATCTACTTCTGCGTGTTTTGCCAGATTTTTGATGTAGATTTGATATTTTGACAAAACCAAGAAGTTTTCAGACGACTTCACATCTTCTACACGATATGAATTTTTCGTATAATATTTTACAAATTTTTATATCATCTCTAAGAGTTGTTAAAAATTGATGTATCACTATTTTGGTAGAGTTACTATACCTTATGTTTTTCAGCAAATTGGTCTTCGGACGCAAATCAATAATGATTTTTCAAAAATTACATTTCTCGAAAAGCCATGAATTTTAATAAATCATATATGTTTTGCTATATTTAATTTAGAGGTCAAAATACAATGCTAAAAAATCTGATCTTCATTTTCTATATGGTTTTCATAAATCCATGTTTCTGAGAGTAAAATAGAGAATTTGTCTAACTTCTTTACATTTCTGGAAAGCTCTTAGAAAATTAACATGGATCTTTTCTTTGATTTTTTATTTTTTAGATCAATAAAATTATCAAATACTGAAATCTAATTCAGCTATGCCAAAAACATGTCTCTAAAATTGCAAATTTCTTTGATGAGTTTATTTAGTTTTTTTGGCTGCATTACAATATAATTTTTTTTATCTTGTAGGTGAATCACAAAATACTGTGGAAAAGCATTGGGACTGGACCAAAGCATTCCCTTGGGAAGATTCCTTTGCATAAAATACTTTGAAGATTCCTATGCCCATGACTGCTATAGCTATTCTTTGAAAAAGGCTACAAATTGTAATTCTAATTTTGATCAATCCATGTGGACTGGCTAATAGTAGTATGCACTTTAAAAAGAATGCAAAGCAACTTAGGTATCAAGCATAATTCAAAATCAACTTCTCAATCCTAGGATAGTCACTCTACCTTTGCCTTGGGACTAAAAAAAACTCCATGTTTTTGTGAAGCAATATCTTCACCTAGCATAGAAAACTATTTTTTTGGGCTTAAAAATGAACTCTTGCTTGCTTTGATTTAAACGGTGATAGGCCTATGCTCTCCCCTTAACTGGGTGATCAAAATGCCAAACTCATCTATTCTATTTTATGCATTTTTAAGCTTTGATAAAACCTTTTAGAGAGCCTGCTCTTGTGGGAAAAAGTAATCACCCAAGAGGAACGACTCAAGTGGGTTCAAGCCAAAGCTGTGCCATTCCACATAAAACAGCTTAATTTGGGAACCCTCTTTTATTTGTGTACAAGATAAATTCATCCTGTCTAAGTTCTGTAAAGGTTGGGAGGTCTCCCTGAGGGAGGTTTATTGAGTTTCCTCTGCATGAATGGAAAATCCTACTAATGAACTCTAGTGTAGTGTTTCTCGAAGGGTTTCTGCCAACATCTCCATAATACAAAGGGGTAAGGGGAGGGAAGAATCTGCCCCAAGACACTCACCATATAACTTGCCAAAGACTGCTTAGGGATCCTGCATCCACTCTCAGAATTTTAAGTACAAGCCTGAAAAGAAAAACACTCTTTTTAGGGTGATACCTACTGTGGTGGAAAGTTTTACTATCGGTAGCTTAAGATTACTAGAATGACCTACTTGAGCACTTAAGAGTGAGTCTGTCTGAACTATCTTTCATGTGAAAAACCTGTGAAAACATTTGATGAAAAACATTTCTTGATCAAACACTTCATGTTAGCATAGGGCTTTAAGAATAATTGTTTTCAAAATTATTTTGTTGTGTCTTCCATTACATTAATTCAGCTAAAGAGATCATCCAAAAGAAACATGAAGAACCACAACTGAAAGCCACTTAATAATTTCTCATATCATTGCTTCAAAAACATTCCCAAAAACATTCCCATGCTTAGAGATTGGAAGTCAACAAAGTTTTCCAAGAAATCATTGTCTAAAAGAATCAGAAAACCCAAGAAAACATTAGGATACAAGAAGACACTGCAAAAGAGAAAATTCTTGTACAAAAGTTGACAAGTCTTGCTTCACTATCGAGGATTTCTTCACAGATATCAGGATTTTGTTAGAGGATTCACTGATGAATATGTTGTAGATCCCTTAGATTCCTGAGCTTATTATCAAAGAAGAGCTCTATCACAATGACATAATCATAATCAACCTCTTGAATTTGACAACATACCACAACCTTCTATAGAGTATCCTTCACATCCCAATCAAATCCTTCATTGATTTTAGAACATTTCTTCAAAAAAAAAGATCAAAACTTTAAGAGTGCATCTCTCAAACAACTTTCTAATTTTTGGTTCAACTTCCCCAATAGGATTCTGAAATCCTTCATCAATTGGAAGCCACAATCAAGAATTAGGAGCATCCTTGATCATATCATAAGATTCCACATCTTATTAGATCAAGATATCACCATCACCACTTGTCAAAATGGTCATAATCATAAACAAACCTAATCCTAATCATAAGCCCAAAATCATAATCCAAGGGGGATATCCCTCTAATCCAAATCATGAGACAAAACCTAAGCCCGAGATCATAATTCAAGGAGTCCCTTTCTATAGTCCAAATAATGAAACGAAACCAAAACCTAAAATCAGACTTCGAGGGGCTTCTCCTTCCACCTCATACCAATCTTATCCATCCACTTCTTCGTATGTCAATGCCACATCAACCTATCAAGCCACATCACAACAAACACATGTGAACTTAATTTCTACCTTGCAACAAGGCCAAACTTCCTCAAGTCTTAATGCCACCTTCGACAAAGGGAACACCAATCTAGTTCATGCACCCTATAACTTTATCATACCATCATCCAATCAAAATCAAAACCCTAAGCCAACACCTTCCACCCCTACACCTCCAAAGGATGTGACCCAAGGGCTACTAGCAAGGAATCAAACATCGCCATGTCATCCAACTCATATTCTTGAACATACAAAAGAGTCATCAAACATCATGCCAAGTCCTTCAAGCCAACCATGTCATTCACAACCACTTGATCCAATTCAAGAGTCATCCCCTTCCACCTCCATTCAAATAAGTCATGAGGTATGTCAAGAGCACAATCCTAAACATGTGGAAACATTACCCCCTCATCCACATAAAGATCAGCACCCTCCTAATGATTCCATTCATAACATGCCTAATACTATTCATGATCAATCTTCCATCTTTGATCAAGACCCCTTTTATGATCAAGAAGACCATGATGATCCTCTTAGCCAACTTTATGCATTCCATAGTCAGGAGCTTTCCACCTTACCCATCCATGATGCACAAACATCCACTTCCCCTGATGAGACATATGCCTCCCAAGCACACATAGAAGATCAAACAAATACATTGGATCTAAGTGAACACAATGCTAATCAAGATCCTAATGATCCCCCATCACCCACTATGGACCCCATTGCAAGTCCTCCATCCTATCCTATTGGTCTCTCCACCCTCATTTATGAATGTTCCTCCTTAGAACAACATCAAGCATTATCTTCTCCATCTAATAAGTAAATTGTGTCTAGTGTTTCACTTACACCTAGTCCCATTGTCCATTGCACACTCCAAAACATGAACCACCAAAGTAAAGGTCTAGACCTTCATGAACAAGGTATTTTGGAGCCCATCCATGTCAAAGTCCCTCCACGCTCTTATGGTCTTGGACATACACCCCAAGGACAACAACCTAAAGATGTTGGTACTTCCTCCATGCATCCCAAGTCCACTTTCCATCATAGAGCCTATCGTATCCCTAAAACATATGTTGCCATTCCACCTCCATCATCCTACAAATGTCAAAAGCATGTGACCACACACCTTCCACCATCAACTCTACCACCATTACTTCCAACTCCTAATATCCCTCCATCAACTTTACCTCCACTTCTCCCAACACCTAATATCCCCATTATCCAATCCCCTTATCCCTCCATCCATAAATACCCTAACATTCCTAATCATGACCAACAAATGCACACAGTGTATAAACATGAAGCTTCCACTCATTCCACCAACCCCAAGGGATTCAAAAGCAATAATTCCAATGCTTCCACCTATAAATTCAAAAATTCTAAGGGTTCTCATGCCTTAGGACATCAATACAAAAATTCAAAGAAAAATACATCTAAAAATCTATATAAGCCCATACCTCCAAAAGTAAAGGCCAAAACTAAAATGGTTTGGGTACCTAAGAAAAAAGAAATCAATTCAAATGAGGCATTCACATCACAAAAATCCCAACCATCCACTTCCATCCTACATTCTCATTCCATTCAAAAGTCTCAAATTTCTAAAACCCACAAGCAAAATAAAAATCATAAAAATACTAAGTCTATGTGGGTACCAAAAGCACTTCATCCACCACCTCCTAAGCAAACATCTCCATTGCTTCCTACACGGCATCCACATCAAAAACTTCAACGTTTATCACAATGTGTGCAACCATTGGTCATGGTTTCCTTCCATTTCACAACAATCCCACATACCTCCACCTCCCCATCCTTCAACTACTATCCTACATATCTTCCCAATCACCTTCCTATGGTCCATGCTTTTGCATAAACCTTTCATCCATCATTTTTCACAAGTCCTATTCAATCCACATCATCATTCACTATTCCCCATCCATTCTTACATAATACTTTCATAATCTGCCATCTACCTAATCCATCCCTTTCATGTCATCCCTTACCAACATCTATGAGCATAATGACACTTGACATGGTCCATGCAATGACATCCATCCCTAGCAGGACTATCAACTTTCATGCAACTAGACACTTGAGTCCCTTCTATCCATATTCCCCTTCTATCTAAAAGTCAAAAAGTCAAAAAAAAGAAAAAAAAGTAAAGAGAAATCCCTTCATCCAACGGTGAAAACCTGGTAAACAGGCGCCCTGGATAAGTACCATGATGAAAACCTAGTAAATAGGCGTCATGTGTAGGTTTATCTTCTATGACACTTACACTTGGGGGCACAATGTCTTATCTATCCAACCTATCCTTTTCATGTCTTATCATTTCCATCCTACCTACCATCTTTAGCCATCATACCTATCATATTGAGTCCATTCATCCACCCTTATCCAAGTTTGATCTTGATGAAGATGTAGGGGAAAAATGTTGAAACATGTTTTTTTTTGGGTATCTCTTGACATACCTCATCCAATCTAAACCAATCATATCATTATCCTATTGTCATAAGTTTTGTCATGAAAAATCCTAAGTATTGTACCTAGAATGAGGCATGTTATTCCTATGTGACATAGTCTTTGGAAATCACATCCTTGCTCTCTTATGATGCATACATCCATTTCATTCACTATGACCTATCGCTTTCCATCCATCCATATCATGAGTCAGCATCCGTCGTCGTTTATCTCCTTTGCAGACGCTGCATTAATTTGGTGGCCATCTAACACAAAGACTACTCAAATTACCTAAATCGCTGATAATCTCAAAACATTCAAATCAAAAGGAAAACATTCAAAAATCAGAAAAAGTCTTGAAAATGTCAAAAAATCAGAATCTTGAAAATAATCAAAAAAAATAAAGGATCTAAAATCAAAATCAGAAAAGAATCTGAAAAATCAAAAGTGCAGAAGATAAGGTAAGCGAATAGGTAAACTGTTTGGAAAAACGACCAAATAAAAACAAATAGTGAAAATCTAGCACACAGATGCTATTTGTAGCTCTCCATCTATTAGTTCATGATCTGCACTTAACTTTTCAGCCTTCATTTTCATGCATCTTTTCCATCGTCTTAGGGTCACACCAGCACCATGCTCTCATCATTTGCCTCGAATGATAACGTCTTATCATCACTTGATTATTGTATATATTCTTTTCAACAAGTTGTGTTGATACCAAGGGAAAATCTGGGAACACTGGGGGCAATCAACTTTCAGATCTTCCCAAAACAGTAAGATAATGACATCAAAGCTAGCCACGCAAAACAAAGCAACCAAATCAAATCAAAGCATCCAAACATTGATCCATATCACAGTGGCTTTCAATTGCGTACCTTACCATGACTCATATCTAGATGATCTCTAATCTGACTGATGTTTGGAATCACAGCGTTTCATTTTCGAATAATGGTTGTTTAATTTTTTGATATCATTTCTCTGGAGCTCACTCAATGATGTACTGAACTAGAGTGGCAAGGAAAGAGGATGATTTTTCTTTGTCTGCTGTCTGGAGGTTAATCATTTATCGGTTGCAAATATGTCACGAGATGTGATGATTTATCATTGATGACAGTTCCAAATTTGCATCAGATGGTGGTTAGTCTTTGTCTGTTTACGCAAGAAATGCTCAGGTCATCTCGGTTCAATTATACCTAGATGCTTGTGTTCACTTGCTATATTAAAAATCATGAAAGTTGTACTTAGGTCATCATTAGTGCTAATTTCCCCTCTGATGCTTGTACATACTTCCAACATTTTAAAAGCGCTCTATGATGATTCTAGAAAATATACCAACAAGCTCAACAAAATGGTCGGTTTCATTTAGTTGCATTTCATTTTAGATCATTTGTACATATCTACATAGTGGATTTGCACCCGAGTTTTGAAAGGATAATAATCACATCAATGGCTGTTATGTCTCTTTGGACTACTTGTGGAGGACATTTGAACATTTGTTTCATCATCACCTTTCACCTGCATTATCATTTCGGTTGGGTCCTATCATTTCTCATTTATCATTCATTTGCATATCATTTAGATTCTCTATCATCTTCATCTCATCAACACTTTGTCATTTTCATATTCATTTCAAGTTCCTTTTATACATTTGCATCATTTCATATCTTATCATATCATTTTTTTTCATTATCATATCTTATCATATCATTTTCCTTCATATCATTTCATTTATCATTTTCAATATCATACAGTTCGTTTCATATCACTTATCATTTTCATACATGTCATTATTATTGCATTTCATTTTATCATTTCACTATCATTTTCCATATCAATTCATTTTTCAAATTCATAATGCATATCATAAACACAACATTCATTTGTCATCCTTTATCTACATTGAAAAATCCAAAAACAAACATTCCATATATACATTTCCATATATGCATAAGTCATTCACCTGCATGACATCATCAGTACGCATCATCATAATATAAAACATCATCCTACATATCATGTTAGTCATCAAAATCATTAAAATGCATATCAAAATCCATAACACAAACAAATGCATATCACATCATAAATGCACATCACATCATCACAAATCATTGCCGCTGCATATCATCACTCATCAAAAATAATACAAATGTCCAATGTCCAATGAAGCTAAAAATTCCAAAGAGATACATGAGATATGACCAAAATAACGTGCATGCTCCAAACATAATAGACATCGAGATGTGTCTCATAACTCTAACTACTAGAACCCCCTGAAAGGGTTGGCCTCTATGATGGAAGTCTTATCTCCTGCCCCAAGATCTCTGTGTGGTCCCAACACACCTTGACTCTGAAAAGGTCAATCAAAATCTCTCTATTTATCAATGCCTCACATCATGCAATCACAAGCCATATCAAAGTGACCCATATCAAGTGAACTATATCAGTGACCGATATCAGTGACTCATACCAGTGCATCATATCACAGACCCATATCACCCAATTAATCCTATCAGGCAAACCAATACACAAATTTATCTAGCTTGACACCATATCAATCTGATCTACCATCAATCACTATTTGTTTTCTATTGCAGAAAGCAAATTTATCAAAAAGGAAATCATTCATCTACTATTTGTTTTCTATCGTAGAAAGAAAATTTATCAAACACTTTATCAATCATTTACTCTTTGTTTTTCTATTTTTGGGAAGCAAAGTTATCAGTTCATCATCATATCATCATTTCCATCAAAAAGGGGCATCATTTCAACAGGGGCATCTTTTACATCATTTGTCGGGAGCTAAATCACTCTCTCCTCCGCAGAATATCATTATCTGATACCGATTGTTTAACAAAATTTTCGTAATCCATATCCTCATCCATGATTTACCTCCCGAGGGGGCATCATCAGCAGCAACATCGAAAATATATCAGGGGAAAACTCTTATTTTCTTTGAAGCAATATGTTTTACACATCACTTCAGGGCGAAAGTATACGATCTAAGAAAGTGGTGTGATTAAGCATTCATTCGGTAAAAATAACGTTGCGACTGAGTAATTCTCTATGTCATCTACATATAAACATAATTCATTATTTTACTATTTATATGGTTTCATTCTGAACTATTTCCATGAGTGCGAAAATAAATTACTGAACACATCTTTTTAGGTAATTAGAATTAAATAAATTTTTATAATTTATTTATATTTAATTATCATAGTATTCTAGAGTTTAAATATTTTAAATATTTAAATAATAGAATATCTTCTTCATCTCATCTTTTACCTTTTGCTTGATTAAATTAAATAAATTTTTATAATTTATTTACATTTAATTATCAGTCTATCCTAAAGTTCAAATATTTTGAATGTTTGAAAAATGGAATATTCTTTTTCCCCGATTAAATATTAAATATTTTAATTTAATATTTTCCACCTCACCCTATTTTCATTTTAAAACATAATTAAATATGAGTTATTTAATTATGTGGGTTTCCATTTTCATCTCCAATTCCCAAATTTCTAACTCATGCTATATTATCCTTCGAAATGGAAGTTTCCCTTCAAAACTCAATGACGAAATTCAAAGAAATGGGAAACCTTCCATTCTCCTCTTCCACTTTCGAAAATCTCCCGCCGTCCATTCAAAACAAGCTTAATCCGGACCATCGATCGATTCAGCCAATCAAACTCGTTCGAAAACTCTATAAAAGCCCGTGCAAATCCAAGCCTTGGTTAATCATCCCACATACATTCTGCATAATCGTTCATGTTCGCACACTTCGTATACTCATTTACATAGCCATATTTTCACCAGCATTTGCATATAATAGTAGCTTTAATATCACAGCAATGTCTTTCGTTTTAGCATAGCTTTCTTGCATTTTGCATATTATGCATTTTTATTTTTATCTCGTTCTTCATGATGTCATTTTGTTGAGCTCTATCTACTGATCTGAGAGCCATTCGAAGCAACAAAACACTGAAGTTAGAGGAGGATAAGACGGTTTCGAGAAGCTGCTGTTACGGTTTTGCATATTTTGTTTCCTTTTCAGCTTTTTCAATTTAATGTCTTATTAACATGTGTTTGATTTTTACTTAGTTAATCCAATATTTCATACACACAATAACATATCAAATTCAATACCATGGAATACAATATAAAATATAAAATATCACAATTTCATGGAATACAACATAGAATATCATCAACTATAGTTTGGAATATGATTCATGAAGTGCAATATAAAATAAAATATCATGAAGTGTAATGATTCACAATTTCATTGAATACAATATAAAATATCATCAACTACAGTATGGAACAATGGAAAATGATCCATGAAGTGTAGTATAAATACCTAAAAGCTATAAATTCTCTTCCATTTACCAAACAGAGTCAGGTTCCTCAAACTGGCGTTCATCATCAGATAAAGTAAAAGAGTCATCTTGAATTTAATTCTGAGTATGCTCTTCATTTTCTTCAACTTGTGTCTCAAATTCAACATTCATTGTGTGATTTTTGTCAATGTCATATGTCCCAGTCCCACTACAGGAAAATTAAAGGCATTATATGCCCTTGTGATTTGTGTGATTTGTGTCAATATCATTGATGGCTATTTG
>VDFB02209213.1:0-11058 GCA_007258455.2 Sequoia sempervirens | reverse complement strand
TGTGATGATTATCAGATATGTAGAAAGGGGTTTTCTTGATGAAGCCTTAAGGATCTTTAAAGAAATGCCTCAGCGAAAACCTTCTCTGATGGCATGCGATCTTAGTTGGATATGCACACAATGGATTTATATAGTACAACTACCAAACTTCAATGAAAGCTAGAAGGTGGAGATTACTGTGCACTATGTGGTCTGCAATCTGTGTAGATTCTTTGTCCTGATGCATCCCCTGTCTTCAGCGTAATCTCTGTGTGCAATGCGGTGCAAGAAATATGGCTACTTTGAGTACTAGTCTCAATCAAAGGTGGGGTTCATTCTTCTTATAGGAAAAAGAAGTGGTGATTTACCAGATATTTTCCAACAATAGTAAATGAGTAGGGTGGAAATTTGATGGTGGTTGAAATTGTTGTACACTTCTTACCAGCTGGTGAATGATATTTTCAGATTGTATAGGAATTCAATTCTGGAAGGTGCGTTGTGCATCCCATTAAGCTACCTTCATTCAAACCGTCCTCCAACAGCTGGTGAATCGTTAGTTTTGCATTTAATTTGAAGACACTACAAGTACCAACAACTACTGAAAGACACTTCAACGCTTCAAATTTCCTCCGACACAACCTTCCCACAATTGCAAGCATTTAATTGTTCCAAAATATCTCATCGACGATGAAGTTTATCTGCTTTCCAGGAAAATTTTTGATGGAAAACCATAGCAGTTTTGTGACGTGAGACTTGTTTCTGGCTGAAAGCCCATGCAATATATAGCCTATCGGCTAATTATATATTTAATTACTCATACAAAAATTTCAAACAATTGAGACTTTAATGATGTGACTAGGCGTGGGATTTCAAACTATCATGCGTTTTAAATTAGTATATCTACCTTTATATAATTTGAAGGATATATTCTTACAAATGTTAATTTGTATTAATCATCTAATCATTTACATTTTTTTTCTTTCTAGAATGTAGGAATTGGTCGGGTATTCGTCCCCCTATACTTTTTTCACGTGATCGGTGGTGCTGGCGACACGCCCTTTGGTACCACGGGGACGGTGGGGAGACTAGACCTCGTGACCTCTTGCTTGCAACAAGATACTTTAGCCAATTGAGCTAGACTCACCACCCCAATCCAATTATTTACATTAATCATATAATAAGATTTATGATTAATCATATAATAATATTAACATAGTAATGAATTTGATTTTGGAAAAGACAGACTTGTGATATCCCCTTCTAATAGCCTATGTGTGCCTAATCCTTATTTTCTCCAATAATCAGGTGCAACAATCAAGAATGGAAGTGATGATCTCCTTGTAATTAAGAAATGCTAAGTAAATTTGACTTTTGCTGACACAGAAAACTCAGCTCCAAAAATGTTGTTTAACACGGTTGTGGAAACCAAAGATGCCTCCAGAATCTCCAATGCCTGGAAAATTGTTAGCACTTTAACCAAATTTCATGCAAAATAATAAAGATAAAACTATTTTGAGAACACAAGAATGTTCTAGCATGACACTTAATTCGCCACAGTCCACACAAATGAAGGTTACACAAGAATATTAGAGTATTGATAACCAAATTTGGGAAGAGTTTATTTTTTTGAAAATCAACAACAAAAACCCAAGCTTTGTTACCCTTAACCTTTGTGTAAGGGATTATTTTGTGAATTTATGATATAAGTAGCAAAGATAAGGATTATGTTTTGTATCGAATAGTATATATGGCATAATGTCATTGTTTAGTGGGATGGCTAGGTTGGAGTGAGGCGAAGGTAACTCAAAATCTTGTGTGGAAGATACCCAATCTTAATCACAAAAGTGTAGTTGGAGTATTCTTTCAATAGTGGATGCAATATGATGGAATTTATAGGAGTGGAAGACTATTTAAAAATTAAAGATAAATTACTCTATGTAGGTTTGAAAATATATGCAACTACATTTTGCATACACCCTGCTCCAAAGCTCCCATTTCGCACAAGTTGGGAGGATGGTTGTAAAGGTTGTAGAGTCTCAGAGGCATTTTGTCAAACAAATAACATGCCTTGTCTAAAAATATTATGTAGAAGAATTTAATCCCAATTTGGACCATCAACAAAAAGCATATATAGAGGCAAATATTCCGTGGAAATCAAAGATTCTCATTGCACAATTGAGGACTAACTCACATCGTCTTCAGTGTGAAACAGGGAGAGGGAAAAGTCCAAAAGAAGTTTGGGAAGAGAGGGTTTGTATCTTTTGTGAAGATGGGCAAGTGGAAACTGAAAAACATTTTATCCTAGATTGTAAAGCTTACGGTGACATCAAAGGAAGCTACACAAGTGGGTTAACAGCTACAAATTTTCAAGATTTATTTAGCATGGAATGGCTGGGCAGAATGGGAGAACTCATTATCAAACTTAATGGCTGGAGAACAACATTTCAAAATGCTAAAATCGCAGGGGTCACTGTCCCATAGGCCTTCTTTTTGGTCTCGTGGACGTTAAAAGTCTTCTATTCTATTCTATTCTATGTTTCCACATTTTGCATACATATCTACCAGTGCAATTGTAGCTAGAACATCTGGAAAAATTCATCCATCGTTTATGATGTGATGGATGTCCATACTTCATTCCAAAGCTCCCACTTCCACATAGGCTATGAGTTTTCTGGAAAATATTGTAGAGTCTGGACACATTCTTTGCATTTCCGACAATCATGGCATTCAATGAGACCACATTTCTTTCAGCCATCCTGCCAAACAGTTCATGTGCCTTGTCTATGCTTCTACATTTTGCATACATCTCTATCAGAGCATTTCCAACTCTGATATCTGACTAAAATAGCACTTCCATTATGCTTTGATGGATATCCATACCCTATTCCAAAGCTCCCATTTTGGATAAATTTCATGAGGTAAATTTTAAAAGTTTGATTTCAAAAGCATGAAAAGCATATGTGATCTATAATTAGAGGTTTACAAAATAACTTGCAAATTAATCCTAATTACAAATTTTCCCCGATCCAGACAAAATTGCGTGATTATGTTGTTTAACCATTGAAATTACAGACTAAGTTCACTTAATCCTTTACAAAACTCAATGAAATTAACTAATTACTAAGATGTTGTAATTAGAACTTAAATGCCAAATTGAAAATACTGGAAATAAATTAAAAAGAATGTAAGATAGGAGATGGAAGAATAATAAGATAGGAGATAGAAGAATCAAACGCAAGTTGATAACAGAGTTCATCCAATCAGGACTACGTCTCCGGGTCCGCTTCTCAATGTTGGATCGCTTTTATTAATATCGCCAAGCACTTGAAGATTCCTTCTTACAATATTCAAGCTTCAAAAACCAGCACAAAATTCCTCACAATCTCTCTCACTTTTACAATTTTGGTGTATAAGAACACCTTGCAATTCTTCCTCTAAAAAAGAATTCAACTCTCACAAAGGGATTATTTCTCCAAGTAGTCTTGCTTATTTTCAAGCCAAAACTCTCCCCCTTTTATACAAATTTATTTGCTAATATGGGCTAAAACCATATTATTTGCAAATATACCCATATCTCCTATTACAAGAAAAAAATTCAATAATATCCTCCTTTAATAATTTTTGGAAGGATAATATCCCCTCAAAATAATTCTCTTTCCATTTGAATGGATTCTTGGAATGGTTATTATCTAATATTTAGGAATATTTTATATGGGTTTTATTTGGTCACTTAATTTAGGGAATGCAGTTCTACAATATTTCCAGGTATAAAGAAAGTATTCAGGCCTCTAAAGGAAATGTAGTTAATTTTATTGTTCCCTCAGGAAAGGGATTTGCAGCCCTTGTTCCACAGGCTTTTTGAAAACAATTAAATATTTTAGAAATGGTGGGTGTTGATCCCACCACCTTCCTCTATCCTTTTAAAGTTTTCCTAGGTGGGGCTTTACACATATAAGATTGGGATGCCCCTATTTGCTCAGGTTGTCACTTTAATAGATGTGCCCAACTTTATATATATTTTTTCTTTGGCAAATATGGTTCAAATCCAAATTTATGCCATGTCATATACTCTTTCCATGTCACCACTTTCCGCATCACCATGCTGATGTCATGATGATGTCATCATTTTGACTAGTCAACTCTTTTTGTCTACAAACTTTGATCGGCTCTATTTTGCTCATATGGACTCTATTTTTGAGCCAGTATAGTTAAGATCAGCGGCAATGCATTTTGGTGTCATTTTTTATCTGTTTTAGGATGACAGATTTTCAGCCCTTTTGAATGCATGATTTGCATGTTGGCCAGGACCAACTGACTCAGCATAGCTTCTGCATCTGAATCCTTTTAGGCCCGTTCCAGGTTACGGGGACCATATCCGTGAGCTCAATGTGTTGCTGCTGTGAGATGTAGTTATGGGAAATTTTTAGGTTTTCGGGATCACTGGATCCATTTCTCTCCCATTTAGAGAGCTTTTGGACCTCCAAAATTTATCTGAAAGTTGGTAACAAGAACAAATGCTCATACTTACGATTATCGTTTATCCTTACTAGGTCCGGGCACGGCTCTTCCATAGCAATAGCTTCCAGGCGCGCGATATTGTTAAGTACATTAGCCACATACACATCCACATCCAATGTTGCTGCTACCAACCATACACTGCTAAAAAGTAGAAGGCTAAATAACAAAATTGAATTTGTAGACAAGAAAAAGAATGTACCAATATCATGCTTGTCTTTCATAACTGGAACACCCTTCTAGAATTAGGCATGCTCTTATGCAATGACACTTCTTCTGGTACAAACGTAAGTGCCAAATTATTGCTTGCATTAACTACCCTTTTCAAATGTCCCGTTGTCACAAAAGACTTGCCAGTCTTAATTGGATGAGAATGCACAATGTATTCAATTCCTTCCTTAAACAAGTGATACTAATTATGTTCCCTGTAGAAGATTGCTTTCCTATCATACAAGTATGGGCTACCCAACACAATCCCATAGATAGCAAGTGGAACTACATCAAATTCAACCTCATCTATAAACTTAGATGTTATTGCAAATCTCAAATTTCATTGCTTAGTTACTCACAATTTGTTATCATTGCACACCCAACCTAATGGATAAGGGTTTTTATGTGACTTTGTTTTCAATCCTAATTGTTCAACAACTTCTTCTAAAATTAGATTAACTTGGGATCCACTATCTATCAGTGTATCAATCTTAGTGTTCTTAGAAATCACCCTTATATGGAACAATTCACATCTTTTTCTATCTTCAGGAACAACATGAATTTTTGAAGTAGAAGCACATGAAACATTAGTGACAGATTCATTACCAACAAAATCTTTACCTTTCAAACCCACAATTGAAATCTTTGATTCATCACTAGATTCCATACCAAGGTCTTGCACGACAATTGTGGACTTCTGCTTATGCTTTCAATCCTTGAAACACTTAGACTTCTGATCAGGATGCAATTTCCAACACTTCGCATCTTTGTGCCCTTGCTTCTTGCAGTGTGAGCAATAAGGCTTCTTGTCCTCTTTCTTTATAGTAGTGGTTTGTTGTGATTTCTCCTTCCATTTCTTGCTGCTTTTCTGCTTACTGGAGTCCAACAACAGATTGTCTTGACTATTCCTTGAGCTTTTTTCCAAATGGATAGCTTGCACACTAACTTCATCAATGTTAGTTGGATTAAACATAAGTATAGTATGTTTCAAATTCTCACGTAATCCACCTATATACTTTAACAAGGTTTCTTGCGTGTATAAAGGAATTCCCAACATTAAAGCCCTCTTCCTAAACTCCTGTGTATATTCTTGCACACTTTGTACTTTCTCTTGCTTTAATGATTGCCAATTCATCATTGCTTTTTGCATATGCCCTAATTGATAGAACTGTTTCTTTAATGCAGCTATAAACTCAAACCAAGAAGAAATAATTTTGCCATAACGACTTAGATCCTCTTGTGTTCTACTCTCCCACCAAATTAAAGCTGTGCCTCCTAGGCGAAGAGTAGCTAATTGGATTTTTTGAGAATCCTTAGTAAACTTTTGAACTCTACAATAAAATTCAATTTGTTTTATCCAATTATCAAGTTTTTCTGCATCTAGTTCTCCATTATAGATTGGCAAATCAAATTTAACATCAAGTTTCAACAAAGATGAATTAACTTCAGATTTCATAGGTTGTTTCTTTTTGGAAGAGTTAGACGAAGAAGAAGATGAAGATGAAGACGATGAGGAAGATGGGGATGGAGGTTCAGGAGGGTCACTACCACCTCCTACTCCTTTACCTTTCTCTTCTTTCAATGAAGATTCAGCTTCCTCCTTCTTTCTAGCCTTGCCTTCCTTTTTCTTCTATCGCTCTTGTCTCTCTTGGAAAAGAACTTCCACCATAGCCTTCATTTCAAGAAATGATTTCTGGAAAGCTTTCTCATCAAGCTCTGGAGCTTCATGTTCAGTTACCATTTCTGACATTTTTGATGGCTTTCGTTTCCCGATCTCAGGATTGAACTTTGTAAGTGCACCTTCTCCTTGCTTCAATTTCAACCTGGTTAACATTCACTCTGCAATTTCCTGCAAAATGAGCTCTGATACCAACTTGATCTGTAATTAGAGGTTTACAAAATAACTTGCAAATTAATCCTAATTACAATTTTTCCCCGATCCAGACATAATTGCGTGATTATGTTGTTTAACCATTGAAATTACAGACTAAGTTCACTTAATCCTTTACAAAACTCAATGAAATTAACTAATTACTAAGATGTTGTAATTAGAACTTAAATGCCAAATTGAAAATATTGGAAATAAATTAGAGAGAATGTAAGATAGGAGATGGAAGAATAATAAGATAGGAGATAGAAGAATCAGATGCAAGTTGATAACGGAGTTTGTCCAATCAGGACTATGTCTTCGGGTCCGCTTCTCAATGTTGGACCACTTTTATTAATATCGCCAAGCACCTTAAGATGCCTTCTTACAATATTCAAGCTTCAAAAACCTGCACAAAATTCCTCACAATCTCTCACTTTTACAATTTTGGTGTATAACAACACCTTGCAATTCTTCCTCTCAAAAAGAATTCAACTCTCACAAAGGAATTATTTCTCCAAGTAGACTTGCTTATTTTCAAGCCAAAACTCTCCCCCTTTTATACAAATTTATTTGCTAATATGGGCTAAAACCATATTATTTGCAAATATACCCATATCTCCTATTACAAGAAAAAAATTCAATAATATCCTCCTTTAATAATTTTTGGAAGGATAATATCCCCTCAAAATAATTCTCTTTCCATTTGAATGGTTACGAATGAATTTATTCTCTATTATTTAGGGAATATTTTATGTAAGGTTTTATTTGACCCCTTAATTTAGGAATACTATTCCTAATATTTCCGTGTAAAGGAAAATATTCTAGGCCTCTAAAAATATGGGATAATTTAGGCCTCTAGGAAAAAGGGATTTAGCCTTATTCTAAGGCTTTGAAAAAGCAATTAAATCTTTTAGAGAAAATGGTGGGTGGTGATCCCACCATCCTCTCCTCCTTTTAAGTTTTTCCCCTAAAGACAAGGGAGACTTCCCATATAAGGTGGGATACCCCCTATTCCTTAGGTGGCATCCCACTTTAATAGGTGGTGCCCACTTTATATATTTTTTTCTTTAACAAATATGGTTTAATCCATATTTATGCCATGTCATATACTCTTTCCACGTCACCACTTGCCACAACACCATGCTGATGTCATGATGACATCATCATTTTGACTGGTCAACTCTTTTTGTCTGCAAACTTTGACTGGCTCTATTTTGCTCATACAGACTCTATTTTCGAAACCGAATATAGTTTCGGAATCAGCACAACGAGCTCTACAACTTGGTTTCATTATTGTCTCATTTTAAATGATCATTTTTTTCCTTTTTGAATGCTTGATTCACCTGTTTGACCGGAGCTTTGACCGCGCATAACTTCTGCATACGAACTCCTTTTGCCCGTTCAAATTGTGTCGTGACCATGTGAGGGAGCTCGCGGTGATGATGCTATTTCATGAGATTCCTGAGATTGTGAAATTTTGCAGTTTTCTAGGATCCACTTGGACGCGACGAAAGCACTTCTTGCACAACATGATGAGAATGGGAAAGAATGAGAAGTATACCATATCAATCACACAATTTTTGGCTATGATATTAATTATACACCTATAGAAAAGGAATGGTTGGTAGTGGTGTTCAGTTGTTAGAAGCTCAAACATTACATGCTAAATCATTTTATAAAACTCATTTCTAAATTTGATCTCCCCTCAAGTATTTATAATCACAAACATCTTTGATAGGTCATATGGCTAAATGATTCATGCCTCTCAGTGAGATGTCGATAGAAAATCAATAAAGTGTTAAATTATCATAGATCAGCTAGTAGATACTCCTCTAGTATATGATTATCCATTGGTCATGAAATTTTTGGATCAATCCATATTCATTATCATTAAACAAGCTCCATGTAAGTTATACTTTGATGGTTCAATTACCCAACATCAATTAGGTGTAAGTATTCTCTTCCTCACCCTTGAAGGTGAGTTTATACCTAAATCATTTAGGTTAGCCTTCAAATGCACAAATAACATTGTAGAATAGGAGGCTCTGATTACTAATATGAAGATAGAAATTCAATGGAATATTAGTCAGCTACATGTCTATGGTGACTCTTAACTCATTATTAAACAATTCAAAGATGAATTTCAAACTAAGGATGATAAATTTCTTCCTTATAAATGCATGGTCAATGATTTCAAGATGTACATGGCTACATTCATTTTGAACAGGTTCCTCATATTTAGAATAAACTAGCGGATGTAATGGCTTTTATTGGGTCCTTCTTGGACATGTCTTGTGATAGTCATGAGTGCAAATTATTAGTTGAATAACTTATAATATATTTCTATAATCTTTCAAATATGGAAATGGTGTGTGAAATCATTGGTCCTCAATATCCCTAGTGTCATGTGACATATACATTCCTCCATGATAACACTTTACCACCCAATATTACTTGCCAAGAATTTCGATCATTCATCCAACATTCATTTTGTTACACAATACTAAGAGACAGCTTATATCATAAGGGATACAATGGATCCTTATTGTGATGTTTAAACACTACGTAAGCCAATTTTGTATTACGGGAAGTACATAGTGGTATTTTTAGGCCTCACACAAGTGGAATGTTCCTTGCAAAGAATCTTCTTTGAATACTCTATTATTGGCACACCATGGAACATGATGCATGTGAATACTTTAAGAGATGTAAATTCCTTGTCAGTAGCGTGCAGATTTGATACATGCACACTATTAGATGTTGCAATCTATTACTTCACCATGGCCCTTTCACAATGGGCTCTTGATTTAGTTAGCAAGATACATCCCCCCTCATCTAATGGACACACCTTTATCATCAACACCATTGGATATTTTATTAAGTGGGTTGAAGCAATTCCACTTACCCTCATCACTAGCCTCCAGATTTCTAAATTCATCCTATATCATCTCATCTACAAATATGGTATCCCCTCCACTATCATTATTTACCACGGTAAACCTTTCAAAAACCAACATGTGTGACAACTTTGTGAGAAATTTCACATTCAACATTGTTGGTTCACTCCATATTACCCTCAAGGTAATGGTCAAGCATGTTGAGAAAATGTGTCTCAACCTTGCAATTACATAAGGTATTGTTGATACATAAGGTAATGTCCAACTGACAACAATGGGGGAGGCATGGGGGGATCCCCCCCATGCAGGGTTTGGGGGGATCATCCCCCCAATTGGGTGACTAGGGGGGAGTGCACCCTAGTGGGGGCTTGGGGTCAGTGCCCCTGGAAGCCAAATTTTATATACACTTTATTATTGTAAATCTAGACCATTCATCATTATGTCTCATTTCTAAAAACTGATATTTTATTAGCAAGTGAATTGACCTAAAAGGAAACCCTATTTTATGAGGGTGTTGTATTACAATTGTGTATTGCAATTTATTTTGAGAGTTTGATAGCAGTCATGTTTCCTTTGGATCTCTAAGTGATACTCTTGTGAGAAGCTTACTCTACAAGTATATTTTAATCTTTGTGATTTCTGAATAATATATTGGGCAGATTTTTGGAGTGTGGGGTTTTTCTCTTGAAATGGTTTTCCCCAAGTAAATAATTGTGTTGTGGTATGCATGATATTTATGTCTATTTCTATTTAAGTTTATGTAACTGTTAAATATTTGTAAAAAAATTTCAATATTCTCCTCTCAAGATTAGTGTAGGAAGTTGTTCTTCTACCTTAGCTTCCTTACAAAGCCAAGGAAACTAGTAAAACCTTAATCAAATTCCTTAGTAAATTTGTCAATGCTATTGGTTGTGACTAGAATCTCCACCTAAATCTTGTCCTATGGGTTTATCGCATTATCATTTTTACCCATACCAATGCCATTCTATATTCACTATTTTGTGGTGTGGAAGCTATATTTTAGATAGAATTCAAACTCCCATCTCTATGCATCTCATTAAAAAAAATCATCAATGATGAGGAGTATTAGGTTGCACACCTGAGTTAGTTAGAGGTTCTTGACGAGTTGTGCCTCAACACCTACAACCATCTTCAAGATTATTAGAAGAGGTTAAGAATAAGTTATAACAAAAATATCAAACCTCACCAATTCCAACTTGGTGATCTTGTTGTTAAGGAAAATCAGTAGACCCAACAAGATTTAGAAAATAAAGACAAATTTGAGGCAATTTTGTAGGGTCCTTAAGTCTTTACAGTAAAGTATGGTTCGGGAGCATATTAGTTGGCCACTCTAGATGGTGAACCTTTGGATGAGAATGTCAACATATCCACCTCAAAAAAAAGTATTCCTAAGTTAGCTAAGTTACCCTACCCTTTCAAAAATTAGAAAAATACAAAAGAATAACAAACTGCCAAAAAAGAAAAATAATAAAATATAGTAAAGAGAAAAATCATCCTATTGTGAAAACCACCCTTGGTGGCACCTTGGACAAGTACATGTGGTGAGAACCTAGCAATATTTTCCAT
>VDFB02209211.1:0-11147 GCA_007258455.2 Sequoia sempervirens | reverse complement strand
AGAAAGGACAGTTTGACCATCTCTCAATAAAAAGTTTCATTGAATTGGGAAACACTCAATCAAAAGACAACAACTGCAAAACATAGGACCACACTTCCCTCACATAATGGCAATGGAAGAATAGATGAATTATCGATTCTTCATCCTGCTTACATAAAGAACACCTATTAACCAAATGGAAACCTCTCTTGACCAGGTTGTCAATGGTGAGAATTTTTCCATGGCCAACAGTCCACCAAAAACAATTAATTTTAGGAATCAAATTCTTAAGCCACACTCATTTCCAGAAGGGATCAGAAGCAACATCTTGAGCCCTCACCAAGTCTTCATAGGTCTTTCTAATTGAGAAATAGCCTGAGGAGCTGCTTTTCCAGAGCCACTCATCTCCCCTTTCACTATCAAACCACTTCGCCTCCCTAATCAAATTATGCAAGTTGATGAGGACTGGATCCAAGTTGACTTGTCTTTGACCACACAAGTTATTTCTCCTTAACAAAGCATCAAACTCCTTCCATTTTGGTTCCTCCTCGTCCTAGATTATATACTCACTCACCTTTTTGCTACAATTTTTTTGAAGACTAAGCTTTAGGGGGTTCAAATCCTCATAAGCAGATAGGGTGGCATTCTCAATCCAAGGATCCTTCCAAAAATCCGTATTAATACCATTCCCTATTCTCTTCCTTGCCCCCAACTTCAACACATTCCTTAACCTGATAAGATGCTTCCATAAGGCTGAACCATAAGGCAGATCCAATTGAGACAGGAAACAACCAGAATTCCTGTTCCTCAAGTACTTGGCTTGAAATTTTTTGACCCAATCTTTGGAGCCTTCCAAAAGATTCCAACCAATTTTAGCTGTTAAGGCCTTGTTTAGCATATGAATTCTTCTCATCCCTAACCCCCACACCTTTTAGGCCTACACACTTTATCCCAGCTTACAAGAGATAGTCTATTTTTATCTTCTGTTCCTGACCACATAAATTTTCTCCGAATTTGTTCAATCTTCTCCCCTATATGAGCAGGGATTTTAAATAGAGAAAGGTAATACACTGGAATATTCTGAAGAGAGGCTTTAAGGAGTTGGATTTTACCTACCAAACTTAGCAGCTTCCCCTTCCATCCTGCCAGTTTATGTTGAATTCTTTCTAACAATTGGTTCCAATAATTATTTTCCAATCTCTTAGAAAACAAAGGGAGACCCAGGTAGGTATCAGGAAATTCAGCTTCTTGACATCCCATAATTTTTTTCACTCTATCATTTATCTACGGATCAGTGTTGAAAAAGTAAACTTTGCTTTCTTTATAGTTATAACGCACTGACTAGAAACAACAACATAATCATTGAGGACTTGTTTCCATAAGTTTGCTTCCCCCACTGAAGCTTCCCCAAACAACAGGGTATCATCAACAAATTGTTGATGGGGATCAGGCCTAAAAGAGGAGGCAGCCTTAATACCCTTAAGAGCTTGTAAGTCCACCAACCTTTGAATATTCCTTCCCAGGACTTCGACAACAATAATAAACAAGTAGGGAGAAAGAGGGTCACCCTACCTGAGACCACGACCACAGGAGAAGAATCCTTGAGGAACACCATTAACCAGAAAAAAATACAATGGGGAAGTTACGCAATCAGAAATCATCTTTAAGAATCTTCCATCAATCCCATACTTCTTAAGAACAACAAAAAGGAAAGGCTAGGAGACCCTATCATAGGCCTTTGAGATGTCAATTTTGAAGGCCATCCCAGACTTTTTTGAGTGCTCCATAGAGTGAATTATTTCATGGGTTGAGATAACAACATCAATAATGTTTCTGCCTTGAACAAAACCTTTTTGATTAGGGGCTATCATTTTTCCAAGCACTAGTTTGAGTCTAAACACCAAAATTTTAGAGAAAATTTTATAAACAATATTACAAAGGTTAATAGGTCTATAATATTTCATCTCTGAGGCATCGATAAATTTGGGAATGAGAGCTATAAAGGTGGCATTCAGATTGCTCAATAGCTTTCCCGACCTAAAAAAGTCTCTGGCAGCATTAAAGAGATCATTTTTGACAATATCCCAATAAGTTTGAAAAAAAGTAGGAGGGAATCCATCCGGTCCAGGGGCTTTGAGGGCTCCAAAGGAAAAAATAGCCTTTTTGACTTCTTCCATAAAAACAACATTAGTCATCATCTTTAAGACTAAATCAGAGATCACATTAGGGATAACTTGAAGAAAATCAACATTTACCTGGGGATCGTTGACAAGATTTAAAAGATAAGAAGATAAGTTCAGTTGACAGCTTCCCTAGCAATCTCTTTTTCATTTGTCATAATAGGACAATCCTTTTTAACCAACAATCTAATTTTGTTTCTGCTTCTGTGTTTGACAATAGATTGGTGGAAGAATTTTGTGTTCCTGTCCCCTTCCATCAACCATTGGACTCTTGACTTTTGTTTCTAGAATATTTCCTCCTTTTTGTTTATCTTATACAATTGGGATCTCAAATCTCTTTCCTTCACACAAATCTCTTCATCCACTAGGCTAGACTCCATAATATCCTGAACCTCTTTTAAACTTTTCCCCAAGGAATTTTTTAACAGAAAGATGTTGCCAAAGGTAAGCTTATTCCACTCTTTCACTTTTTGCTTAATTTTGCGTAGCTTTTCAGCCAAACAGAACATAGGAGTTCCAAGGATGGGTTCCTCCCACCACGATTGAACTAAGGTAGAAAATTCCGGATGAGTGCACCACATAACTTCAAATCTAAAAGGGAAGGGGCCCTTATTATGATCCAAATGTTTTTTCAGAACCAAAGCATTATGATTCTATCCAGACCTAGGAAGAGCAGAGAGAGAAAGGAATTGGGAGATATCCCAATTAGCAGATATCAAGAATCTATCTAGTTGGACTTGAATTAGATGGCTTCCATTCCTCCTATTAGACTAGGTAAACCTAGTGCCTTGGAGGGGAATATCAATAAGACCCGCCGAGTTAAAGAATTCAACAAGCTCCATCATACTATCCAAAAAATTGTCCAACCCTCCTAACTTTTCTGAAGGAAGGAGAGGAGAATTGAAATCCCCTCCCAACATCCAGTGTTCATTACTCCTTTCAGAAATACCTTCACTTAGCTGTTCCCACAACAAAACTGTCTTTGCTAGAATTAGGGGCATAGATATTTACAAGATTCCAAATCTCCTGAGAGCCAGTATCTTCCAGAGTAATCTCAAGGCGATTCTTACTTGTTGAACGTAAAGAACCTTTCAATTTAGAGGGGTACTAGAGGGTAGCAATACTACCCGACACACCTTTTAGCTTCACAAACAAAGAAATTAGCTCCAGGCTAGATACTAACAATAACTTTCTCAAATGTTTCTTTCTTCATCTTCATTTCTTGTAAAAGGAGGACATCAACTTTGTTATCCAGAATATAGGACTTAACCAAAAACTGTTTATAGGGACTGTTAAGGCCCCTAATATTTCAGGAGATGTACTTCATTAAAAAAATAGAAGCACCCCCACTACCAAAACCTTCCGACCCCCATTCTACTTTTTCTTGGGCTTTGATCCCACAATCGAGTCCAAGGTTCTTTGTTTTCTTGTAGCCACATCCCTAACAATATCTTTCAATCTTGATTCCTTTTGGGAGGGTCTTCCCATCTTATTTCCCCCTCCAACATCCAGTTTCTTTTTCTTTTTGCTTTTCGTGGTGGCTTGTGACCATCCCTCTTCATCCTCCTTATCACTTGACCCTTGAGGAAAGCCAAGAAGGGCCAACAAATTATACAAATTTTGTGCACCAAACTGAGAAACATGATTTATCTCCTCCAAATATGGGGTTGTTTCATGAAGAACATACTCACCTTCTTCTAAGACTTCGGCCACGCCATTTATCTGCTCATTAGCCTTCAGAACCTAGACATTTTGCACTAACAAGGGGTCCTCAACTTGGACCCTGACCTAAGATTGATCATCCCTTCTCAAATCCTTCAGAGAAGGAAACCCTGAAGTAGGGGAGGAAGAAGTAGGGGCTGCCTTATTGAGAATCAAACCACTCACCTCTTGAGCTTTGACTTGAGGGTCAGAGACAACCAACGGATCAGGATCATTATCCTTCAGAAGGGGAATGGACACCTTCTGGGGGGAAGCAAAAGAAGGCTGCACTCCAGAGTCCATAGCCTTAGGTGAAACGTCCCCTTCAGACCTCTTACCCTTAGCTTTTGAACTTTCACCCAAAATCACACAAGAGTCAATAAGATGACCAAACCTCTTACAATGTTGGCAAAAGAGGCGAGCATTTTTGTACTCCAGGGGTTGGGTCCAGTTACCAAACTTTGACTTGAGCAATATAGAAGAGGGCAGAACCGTATTGACAACCACATTGACACAAATACGAGCATACACAAGCCTCGATCTCTCCTGGGTGATTTTATCAATGGCCAAGAGATTCCCAAAAGAGTTTGCAATACCCTATAAAATTCCTTTCTCCCAAAACTCCAAGGGAAGCCCCAGAAGGTGAACCCAAGTTGGCACAAAAGCCCCCAAATCAGCTGACGGGTCAAAACCCGGTTTCCATTTACAAAGAGAAAGAAAGTTTTTAAAACTCGGGTCAAAGGCCCAAGGACCCCCGGTTAAAACTTTCAACATATCCTCATAAACCACAAAAGAGAACATAAAAATACCTCGAGGCATGGCGCTTATGGTGACACTTCCTTTGAGGTTCCAGGAGGAAGCAGCCCATTGACGAACAAGTTCAATATTTGGCCTAAACGCCAAAAAATTTCCAACCAAAGCCATTTTGAGGTTATCCATCGCCTTCAGCATAAGGACCTCAGGGACATCAACTTGCCAGCCAATAACCGAGCAGGAAGTAGATTTCGCAAGTCTTTTAAACTGGGCTAGTGAGTCAGACCCCACCAATTTGTCCACGTAGGAGGCCAAAACTTCCTCCAAAAAAAAGGAATTAAGCTCAAACGATGGAGAGAAGGGTGACTTCCTAGAGATTCCATTAGTCTTTTCCTTAGGGGAAAGGACAACAGTACGAGGAGAAAATATCTTATTAGAAGCAGCCAGACTAGCCATTGCCACCGCAGGCATAATGCCAGAAGAGGGGACAACATCCTTGGAATGGGAAGCCTTCTCACCCTCACCCCTTGTCCCCCCGTCCCCCCCATCCCTGGCTCCCCCGCCCTCCACTCTCCCCGTTCGCCACCCCCCGAACAACCCATGAAACAGACAACGCAAAACAGTGCCGGAAATTCAAAAAGCAGCCAGCGTGGGAAAAAGCAGAGCCAAACCGAATTTGTTGTTATTATGGTGAAATGGTTTGTCATTTTATAGTTGAAACTTAGAGCCTTTGGGCATTTTTTTATGATTCTTATATAATATGTATGCACATTGACAATGAAAGCATTTTAATTTTGTTAGTTTATTTGTCAATTCTCATGTGAAATTTCAATTCAAATCTAATGTTATGTATTAATCTTCTACAATATCTATGATGAATGTTTTATCAATATTAAAGTTTCTCTGCATTTCAAAAATCCCTATCTTCTAATAGCCATCCCTAGTCGTTCCCTAAAAAAATCCAAAAATACTCCTACGGGAAACGCGTCTTGCTGTCCTATGCCGTTCCCGTCCCTGAAACTTAGGGAGCATAATGTTATTGTTATTGGATCTATGCTCTCAAATGGAAGAGCTTGAACAGTCAGTGAGTTGCTTTCAAACTTTGGCATAACAAAACCAGGTGTTAGTCAAATTATTTTGAATGTGTTGATGCAGTGAGTTAGCAAGGTGTAGGTTTTGAAAACTTGTGGTCCGGGGTTCAGATCACTATAGTGTTTTTAGAAATATGAAGTAGGGTGATTTTCATTGGTAGTAAAAAAGCATTTTAGAATCATCCCTGATTAATAAGTTGGTAGAAAAGGTTTGAAAAGATCCAGATATGGCGGGGAATGGAGGAGAACTTAGCAATAAAACATAAGCCAAGCTATTTGTATGAGATGATGGGCAACCATGTGCCTCTTCTCTGAATAGTTTGAGATGCTACTGAGGCCGTGATTATAACCGATAAATATATTGGCCACTTGAAAGGGTATGACTTTTATACATATTCTACCAACCTTTTCCCTACTTTCTTCTATCATCATTGCATTTTTTTTTTTAATTATTTTGGGATTTCTGTGTTTACATTAGTCAACAGATCTATGTAAGAATCAATTTTGATTTATATGACTTAAATTTCCATGATGTTGAATCTGCAAGAAGAGCTTGCGTGAATGCTGGTCCAACACATACGTAATTTTGTCATCGTGGACACAAATGGATGTACCCCAGAGCAATAAGGGAGTATATTGTATGCTTAATCAGTAGACTAAGGTTGAAAGAAAATTAATACTTCTTCTTATTGTCAACGGGCAATCACTAGAGTGGAATAGTTTGACAACTCTTGGTACAAAAAATTGTTGAAATGTTTTAAAGTTATTCAATCACATCTCCAAAAACAGTTGGTTAGATGAGCATTTACCTAATCAAAACTAAGCACCATTTAATATGCCAATGTAGGGTACTAAACACAATTGTGCAAAAAGACATGAAATATGCCACATTTACTGATTATGCTCATTGCCATACCTTGATGTGTACCTTCTTGGCATCATATATTCTGAACTAACATATGTAATTTGGGTTCATGACACACTCAAATTTTTAAAAGTTTACCATGCAAATTCTATGGCTTAGTTTTTAAAAATAGTTGGAAACTGGTGTATTGTGAGAATGTAGCGCTAAAAGTGGAATGAATGGTGATTGTGGTGGATTTGTGCTCACCACTTCTCCATCCATGGCAAAGGTCATTTGCACTCTACTTAAAAATCACATTAAGTAATGGTCTAACGATCAATAGTAATTTTAGACCTTATCCCTATTAAAAAGTGGTAAATAATTCTATTTTTAGTACCTGAGCATGTTTCAATAGTTGTGATAGTATTTATTTATATAATGCCCAATATTTTTATCAATATTGGACCATTAGTTGTGACTTTAAAGTTGTTAGTGTTGATGATGACTACCCATAATTAAACAAAATGTATTCCTTTGATTTAAAAAGCAACCAATCATGTGATTCCACATCAACGCTCAATAAAACATGCTGTGAATGCACAAGTATTTGTCTCACTTTTTTTTGGGGCCTTTTTGGACACCTTGACAAAAAACATGCTAATGTGGCATCATATTTGATGATGTGGCCCTGAAACCTTAGTTATAAGGAGGGGACTTGCCAAGTAAGCTGTTGTAAAAAATTAGGAGTGATTTGAAATTTCCACGTAGAATGATTAAAAGTGCGAAGTTAGGGTGCTCAATTGCTGGGTCCTCTCTCTTGACTTTTGACATATCATTTTCTTCTTGAAGTCAAATTCTTACTAAACTAAGGTCTATCGATTTTGGAAATCTAGAGGGTTCTTATGTGTCGTAGTGAGCATTCATTCCCTACATCAAATTACTTAGCTTGTTCATGGAATTTGTGTCTAAGAGTTTCATAAAGCACTGTTGAAGATTTTATACACTTTTATTTCAGCCTTATTGAATCCATCCTTTGCAGTAAGGGAGAGTTTGTTACTGGTTGCAATTGCCAGAATGTATGCTTCTTTTAAGGTGGAGTTTTGGTTGCCATGTCATGACTTGCCATTTCATGTCCATTGTGTATAATAATTGATGTAATAAAGAAGGAAAAAATGTTTTATGTTTCACAAATCTTACTAAGGAAGAGAACCTACTAGTTGGGCATCCTATGTTACCACATTGGAATCACATTAATGAATCAAAATTTTATGGTTAAGACTACTAGTATACGCTGAAGCTACATTTTTATTTTAGATATTTACTTTGAATATACCCCTTAAGTCACGCAGAGATCCTAGAGACACAAGAGAGTTACTGATTTTTTGACCCAGACTCGTTAATCACCCTGCTAAAGTTTACTCTTCCCTAGTGTTACGCGGGGATGCGTCCCCGGGTCTAAATCCCCCGTCCCCATCCTGGAAACGTCCTGGGGATAGGGGACAACCAGGGGACAACAACAGTGTACTATGTTTAATATCACATGCATATTCACAATGAATTTTAAATTTTGAATGCATATTGAGTATTGACAATGAATTCTTAGCACAAATGTTATATGCTAAGTTTCTATAATGTATATATGCATGCTTTATCCATGTTTTCATATGAATATTTAAAGTTTCCCTATATATTTTAAATTTTTCTATATTTTATATAGCTGTCCCCAAATTTGGCCTGAAAAATCAGAAACTTGGGGAGTTGTATTGCCGTCCCCGTCCTAGAAACTTTGGGTAACACTACTTTGTGGTGATTACATTCCTTCAATGAAAGCTCAATTATGTTGATCAATATGTTAGAGGGCTTCCATCTGTGTATATGGAGCACTGGGAAAAAAAGACAAGAAAGCCTCTGTGGTTTGTGTGAGAGAAAATTTTAGTTTATTTTATTTGTGTTGTTCCCATGGTGGTTGGTAATTCTAATTTAACCTGCAAAGTAGGATGTACACATTTTCCTACATACCATCCCTGCTGTTTTTTACATCCCAGAGAATGCACCTTTGATCGTATTTATTAATTAATTAAAAATCATAATACAACAGATTTTTTGTTTTCAAATAATTAATAAATATGATCAAAAGTGCATTCTCGAGGCTGGATAGACGTTTCCCCATGTATGACTTGTACATGTATAAAAATTAGCAATCATAATTTGGTGGGCAATGGGTATGTTGAAGAGATGTGGAAGGTCAAACAACAAATTTTTTCGTTTTTGCTTATATTCATGCAATACATGAGGTCAATTGATAGGTCACTAAAAAAATTATATTGTGTGTGGAATTAAGGTTTGGTAGACAAGTGATAGCTTCAAATTGACTATGCATCCACTTACATTAACATTATATATTTTTCAATGTTTAAAATTTTGTCTTCTAAATATGACATCTTGAAATGCATAAAAAAATTAAATAAATAATTTATATATTACACACTCTTTGTACATCTCTTACTACCTATCTTTGCCTTTTCTCTCTTCCTCTCTCCCTCCCTTTGTCCTCTCTCTTCTCTCTTAGATTGATTGAGTTTATGTGCCTAGTGCCACCCATAATGTGCTAGACCATTTGATTACACTTTTAGTAGTGCATGCTTCATGTCTTTGTTTCTTCCAAATTATAATTGATGGGCACACTCCTTAGTGTATGACATTCATAACTTGCAAGCATATGAGCATATCCAAATGGAGATGTGTGGACCAATTAGTATGTACATCCATAAAAATGTTGACATAGGTCAACACCTAGTGATAAAGTTTTGACCAATGGTAATTGTATAATGGAAAATTGAATTATTTATAATTGACTTGTATGCCCTTGACATCTGAGGGATCAAAACACAAAACAAAGGGATAATTAATGTAGAACTGCACTTTTGTATTTGTCAAAGCAAAGTTTGCATAGCCACTTGAAAATTTGGGGTTGAGGATGCTATTCTTCAATAGTCTCACTTTTCTCAAGGGTGAGTTTAAGTGAGTTATTGTTAAATGATATTTTTTGTATATATACATTAGTAATATCAATTACAACACCAATTAGTCAAAATTGAGCACAATTGGATTCTCATTGTGGCTTCTTGATTTTTGTTACTATTATTCTTATTGAGCTTATAAGTTTAAGAGTAGGGAATTTGTGCTTGCATATATAGACCATTTACTCAATTCCATTTCAACACATTAAATTTTACAAACACTAGATTTTACATAAAGCAAGATAGAGTTGAAAAGAGGAGGGGAGAGAGATAGAAGGAGGCAGGGAAAGCGAAGTGGCAAAGAGAGGTGAGAATAGAAAATGTGTGTGTGTGTGTGTGCGAGAGAGAGAGAGAGAGAGAGAGCCATTTGGTTAAGGCTTACATATAGAAATAATAGAGATAGAAGCAAAGGCATATAGAGAGATCAAGATAGAGGGGGGATTAAAAAATAGAGAGTAATTGAGAGAGATAGAGATAAAGAAAAGATATTTTTTGATTAGCCATTTTGTGCTAGCAATCCAAACTTGAGATATATAGAGGGATACACAAGCAAAAAATAGAGAGAAAAAAAACAAAGGGAGAAGAGGAGAAATATAAATATACAAAGAGGGGAGAGATAGTTAGAGGGATAAAAAGGGAGATAGAGAGAACGAGACATGCAAAGAGACAAAAAAGAGAGATGGGGACAAATAGATATAGAGGTAGAGAGAGAGATAACTAGTTTTTGATGGGCCATTTTGTCCCTAAAGCCAAACTTGAGATTATATAAAAAATAGAGACATACCCACATAGAGGTGAAAAATAGATAGAGACAAAGAACAAAGACATAGCAGAAAGAGATAAAGAGAGGGAGAGAGATAAAGAGAGAGAGGGATAGAGAGAATGAGACACACATAGATAATTATATTTGTTATTATAAAATAGAACCCCTCTCCAATTCAATCTTTTGATTTATTACAAATGAAATTAGATAGTATTATAGCTTAAAATATAAATTAAATTAAATTAAATAATATATTTTATATAATATAATATAAAATAATAAATTCTTGATAAAATAAATATATAATCAAATAAGAAATATAAATAAATATTAATTTTCCTAATGTTAATTAATTTTATTTGTATGTTATGGAAGCACACAATTTAGATTAAATCAATGTCACAAGTATGATTTAATAAAAATGATAATTATAGAATTAAACGTAAGAGATTAAAATATTTAATTTATAAAATAGCAATGATGAATAAATTTAATTTAGCATAAAAATTAATAATTTTGTTAATGAAAATAGATATTTATTATTCGTCAATTTTCTTGGGATTAGAGTAGTTTTCAAATTCTTTGTGAATCAAATTCATTCTCTCCAAAATCAATCTTGTCTCTTATGAGAATGTTTTGATGTGCAAAAGTGATCTATAACCTTTATGAATGGACTTGTTAGTATTGAGAGATATGAATTATTTCTTTTCTCCTCCCACATTATTAAAAATCAAAGGTATTTAAAAGTATTTTGGGAAAATCACTATATCACAAGGGTAATAAGGGTAATTGCACCAAGATGGTTCCCAAAAAGGG